>JAWQEG010006865.1:0-17500 GCA_033782935.1 Petrolisthes cinctipes | reverse complement strand
CCTAGAAAACCCCTGACACCCCTTAGAAAACCCCTAACACCTTTACCATCACCCAAACTACTCCAATATTATCCTACTGGTAACATCCTGGCACCACCACCATCCTTTTGTTACTCTCTCTTTAACTCATCATATTTATCTTAGTTCACCTTATTCATGGCACCTCAACCCTTAGCTACTCTTCTCTCTCTCTCTCTCTCTCTCTCTCTCTCTCTCTCTCTCTCTCTCTCTCTCTCTCTCTCTCTCGTACTTCCCCTTGCTTGTCTCCATTTTGATCTATCCTCTCCCCCTTCATTTCCTCCTTCCTCTCTTTCCTTTCCATTTCACTTAATCCCCATCACCTTCTCCTCTTCCTTTCCCTTTCTCTTTGCATCCATTTCACCTCATTCCCTCTAATTTTCACCTCTTCCTTCTCTCTGTTTTTTTCCATTTTACTCCATTCCCTCTACCTACTCTCCTTCCTTCCCCTCTCTCTTCTTCCTTCCCCTCTCTCTTCTTCCTTCCCCACTCTCTTCTTTCCATTTCACTCCTCCTATCTCTTCTTCCTCCTCCTCCTCCTCCTTCCCTTCTCTCTTCTTCCTTCCCCTCTCTCTTCTTTCCATTTCACTCCTCCTATCTCTTCCTCCTCCTCCTCCTCCTCCTCCTTGCCCTCCTCCCCATCACGTGCCCTGGCTGCTGAGGCGAGGAAAACAATCAAGAAAGATGATGACAAATGGTTGAGTCCCTCCTCAGCATCCCCCCCCCCTACCCTACCCTCTGTTTCTGTCGCCCTTCCACCACACGAGCGTTTTCTTCTGTTTTTATTTCCTACTTTCATCTTTCAATGGTAAAATTTTGAGGCCATATTTTATGCCTTCGAGTAAGATTAAAACATTCAATTCCCACTCATTATGTACATTTTTTTTATAATTCCAATTCAGTTAATACACACGTAGCTTATATATATATATATATATATATATATATATATATATATATATATATATATATATATATATATATATATATATATATATATATATATATATATATATATATATATATATATATATATATTACTGCTTAAACATAATCAAAATTTAGTTGTTTTGGTTAATTTGTTTATTTCATTTATATTTTTTACTGCTTTTATTTGTTTTACTGCTTAAACGTACTCAACATTTACTTTATTTGGGCGTTACAACCATTGATTGAGAACGATTCAGATGACCGAATTCTGATACACATATCCCGAGAGTGTTAAGGGTGAACAAACGGAAAAAAGAGGACTGGAGGTAGAGAGCGTTCTGAGAAATATTATAAAAAGTTGTGGGTGGACCTAAAAGTTTCGTTCTTTCTGGCAAGGTATGTTAACCATTATGGAGCCAGAGGTACACATACAACTCAGTGATTTGAATTGATTATTGTTCTGGTGTTTTGTCTAGCTGCACTCACTCTACCTTCTCCAAACCCCTTTCGTTCTGTTGTTCCCGTCCTCTTCCTTCCTTCCTTCCTTCCTTCCTTCTTTGACTCCCCCCCCCCTTCTCTCTCTCTTTCACTTTTTCATCCTTTCTTCTCCCTTTTTCATCCTCCCTCCCTCTTCCTTCCTTCCTTCCTTCCTTCTTTGATCCCCCCCTTCTCTCTTTCTTTCACTCTTTCACCCTTTCTTCTCCCTTTCTTATCCTCCCTCCCTCCCTCCCTCCCTCTTCCTTCCTTCTTTCCTTCTTTGACTCCCCCCCCCTTCTCTCTCTCTTTCACTCTCTTTCATCCTTTCTTCTCACTCCCTCCCTCCCTTATCCAGCATCCTACCTTCTCTCCACATGTCTCGTTCCCCCCCTCCCTCCCTCCCTCCGTCATTCTCTCCTTCTCTCTCCCTCCCTCCCTCCGTCATTCTCTCCTCTCTCCCTCCCTTCGTCATTCTCTCCTTCTCTCTCCCTCTCTCCCTCCCTCCGTCATTCTCTCCTTCTCTCTCCCTCCCTCCCTCCCTCCGTCATTCTCTCCTTCTCTCTCCCTCCCTCCCTCCCTCCCTCCCTCCGTCATTCTCTCCTTCTCTCTCCCTCCCTCCGCCATTCTCTCCTTCTCTCTCTCCCTCCCTCCCTCCGTCATTCTCTCCTTCTCTCTCCCTCCCTCCCTCCGTCATTCTCACCTTCTCTCCCTCCCTCCCTCCGTCATTCTCTCCTCCTCTCTCCCTCCCTGGAACATCTGCCTCTTATCCTCCCTCTATTACCATTAACCGGCTTATCCACTTAGCGGCTTGTTAGGGCACAGAGGCAATTGGCTCGTTCGCTCGTTAAGCCTTGCACTCGCTGACTCCACTCGCTGAAATCACACACTCGTTCTCTCATTCGTTGTATATCTCACTCGTTTCTCTTACTCGTTGATGTTGCATTCTTCGATCACACTCGTTAATGACACACTCGTTAATGTCACACTCGTTAATGTCACACTTGTTAATGTCACACTTGCTGATGTTACACTCATTAATTGTCACACTCGTTAATTATCACACTCGTTAATTGTCACACTTGCTGATGTTACACTCATTAAAGTCCCACTCGCTGATGTTACTTACACTCATTGATCTCCCACTCACTGACATTAAACACTATAATAATTAAATCTTCACTTGCTGACAATCTTACTAACTCGATGTTACACTCACTGTTGCCATTCATTGATCTCCCACTCATTATACCAACAATACAACAACTGTCACAATGCCTACCACGACTATTTAAAGAAGAGGACATTCAATAACCATAACTTGTACCACTCAACTAGAATGAATGAATGAATTAAGGGCATCCATTCAATAAAACACTAATATTACCCTTCTACCTTCATTAGTCATTCCCTTTTTTCGATAGCGGCTTGACTTTAGAATTTGACAGTACACTCAGTACAGCCACCACGCTTACCTCACTCACCAAACTTACCACACCTACCACACTTCCCACATCCAGCACACTTACCACACCCACCACACTTCCCACACTTACTTCACCTACCACACTTACCACACCTACCACACTTACCACACCTACCACGCTTACCATACCTACCACACCCACCACACTTACCACACTTACCACACTTACCACACCCACCACACTTACCACACCTACCACACTTACTTCACCTACCACACACACACACACACACACCATACCCACCAAACTTACCACACCCACCTCATCCACCAAACCTACCACCCTTACCCCAACTAACACAAGGACCACCAAAGAGTGCGAATTAGACAAGAGAAAATGGGATGAGAGGGGGGCTTTGTTATTGTAGAGGCGTGATCGCATTTTCTTGGGCAGTGAGCCGAGTGTGGGAGGGTGAGGAAGAGGAAAGGGAAAGAGGGAGTGGGTGGAGAGGGGGGGGGAGGAGGAGGGAGGAAAGAGACGAGTTAATGAATGTGATGGAATAGGGAGAGTGGTGGAGAAAATGGAGGAAAGGCTAAATTAGGAGAAAGAGACGAGAGGGATGATATTAGTTAAAGAAATAGACAAGTAGTATAGTGTATAATAATGTGTATATATTTTATTGTGTGCTCGTGTGTGTGAGTGTGTATGTATGTGTGTATGTGTTTATGTACGTGGCGGAAGGAGTGCAGCCCCCCGGAGTGATGACGAGGCAAAGGGGAGCGAGTGAGGCAGGGGGGGCAGGGGGGGGGGGGCTGGTAATAAGATCACACCACCCTTTTGTTGTCTTCTCTTGTATCTTCCTCAATCCTCCTTTGTAACACCTTCTGGGACGATAATATAAGCCTTCTGTTCAGTTTGTATCTGGCTGTTTATGTATCCGTGACTGCAGTTTGTATTTGTCAGTATTGTTTTGTGAATTGCTTCCTTTCCATAATCTTATCTGTCTATCCATAATGTTATAGCAAATCCCAGTCGTCGTTTTACACCTTTACACCAGTTTTTTTGTAAATATTTGTCTGCCTGTTTCTTTATATTTTTTTGCTAGTGTCAGTATGATAATGACTATAAAGAATTATAATAGCAACATTTGGCAAACATTTTGGAGTTGATGCAAAGTCACGCAACCTCATCTATCTATTTCTTCTGCTTCCAAAGGGTCGCTGCTCAACAACAAATAATACAAACTCACGCACTCGATATGTATGTTTTCATTCATATCTCCACTTGACTCCCTCTCCTCTCCTTTACTCAATTCCCTTCCCATTTCCACTGACTCCCTTCTCCTCTCCTTTACCTCCTTTACCTTCCCTCATATCTTCTTTCCTCCATTCCCTTTTTTTCTACTTTCCCACAAATAACTCCCTCTCCTCTCCTTTCCTCCATTCCCTTCCCTCCTCCACCTCCTCCCCCACGCCTCCCCTTCCACCTCCACCCCCACGCCTCCCACTTCCACCTCCACCCCCACGCCTCCCCTACCACCTCCTCCCCCACGCCTCCCCTTCCACCTCCTCCCCCACGCCTCCCCTTCCATCTACACCCCCACGCCTCCCCTTCCACCCGTCAACCTCTACTGGCCCACCTCTCCCTCAGGCCCGCCATGGGAGGGCTGGAATCAATAGGTGAGTCACATGAGTAAATTGGTGGAATTATCGTGTCTGCCTCACTCATTACCGTCCAGTTGTCGGCTGAGGCTGTTTCTGTTTGTGTGTGTTGTTTTTGTTGTTGTTGTTGTTGTTGTTGTTGTTGTTGTTGTTGTTGTGATGTAGTAACACAGTGAGTATACATAGGGGGAAGGGGGACGAAAGGAGGCAGGAAGGAAAAAGGAAGAGAGGGAGATATGAGAAAAGGGAGGATGAATTAGAGGAAAGTTTGGAAGAGTGGTGATTGAACGATAATAAAAAGTCATGAGACACCGATAATGCATAGGACAAAAAGGAATAAATAATGCAGCAGAGGGATACGACGATAGATGATAGGGAAGAAGGGGAGAGAAGATATGAATAGGATATATAAGAATGATACAGCAGATAGATAGTGGAGGGAAGGAGGGAAGGAGGGAGTGAGGAGACATGAATAGAGACTGGGAGAGGAATCTGTGAGGGAAGCAGACGATTTGAGAAATGGAATGGATGAGGTGGAGAAGAGAAGAAAAAGAGTAAAAACTAAACTTGACGAACAGCAGGCAAAAGAGTGCAGCACTAAAAATGGAATTAGTTAAGGATGATGATGATGATGAAGATGGCGATGGTGAATGTGATGATGATGATGATGATGATGATGGAAATTGACCAGTGTTAAAGACAATATCCGGCTCCTGGTGGCGTGTTGGAAAGGGATTCAGAAAAAAGACACAAAAACGGACAAACAACCAGATCAAGCAAGACAACCATGAAAGGACAGAGAGATGAAAGAAATAAGACAGACAGACAGACAGAGACAGACAGAGACAGACAGACAGACAGAGAGATAGACAAACAGACAAACAGACAGACAGACAGACAGACAGACAGACAGACAGAGACAGACAGACAGACAGACAGAGACAGACAGACAGACAGACAGACAAACAGACAGAGAGATAGACAAACAGACAGACAGACAGACAGACAGACAGACAGACAGAGACAGATAGAAAAACAGACAGACAGACAGACAGACAAACAGACAGTGTGGAGCAAATATCACCACAAGCACTATACTCAGACAACACAATTATCAGCCTTACAAACTCCTGACCAAAAGGTGAAACTTCAAGTGTTCACAGATTTCACAAGGAAGGGAATAGAATGGAATAAGGAGAGGAATAGCGGCAAGGAGGAGAGACAGAAAGAATGGAAGGAAAAGGGAAGTGAGGAGAGTAGTGTGATGGGGAGGTAGAAGAGAAAAGAGTGATATTGAAAAAAAGTGTGTGGCAAAGGGGGGAGAGGGAGAGACAGAAAGGGTAGAAAGAGGAGGGGAAGGAGGAGGTAGAAGAGAAAAGGGTGATCCTGCAAAAAAAAAAAAGTGGTGTGGAGAATAGGGGAGAAGGAGAGACAAAAAGGGTAGAAAGAGGAGGGGAAGGGAGGAGGGAGAAGAGAAACAGGTAAGTAATCAAGAGTGGTAGAGGAGGAGGAGGAGGAGGAGAAGGAGGAGGAGGAGGAGGAGGAGGAGAAGGAGGAGGAGGAGGAGGAGGAGGAGGAGGAGGAGGAGGAGGAGGAGGAGGAGAAGAAGGAGGAGGAGGAGGAGGGAGGAGGGAGAAGAGAAAGAGGTAAGTAATCAAGAGTGGTAGAGGAGGAGGAGGAGGAGGAGGAGGAGGGAGAAGAGAAAGAGGTAAGTAATCAAGAGTGGTAGAGAAGGAGGAGGAGGAGGAGGAGGAGGGATGGAAGGCTGACATTATGTAATTAGTGAGTGAGTGGGCGTGATACCTGTGTGGATTATTTCGGATTTATTTTGACTCTCCCCTCAAATGACACGGTGTAGCTCAGTGTATTGTTGTGTGTGTCTGGTCATTAGGGCAGAAGGTCACCTCTGTGTGGTATTATTATCAGCCTTAAATAGTTTAGTAGCGGGTATTGTGAGGAATGGTCTTAGTGCATTTTGATTGTTGTAACCTATAAGAAGGAAAGGAAAGGACAACAATGATACTGTATTATTATGAACTGTTTATCAATATGTTGTTCTTCTCTCCATCTACACAGTATACATTATTATCTCTTCTATATCTCCCTGTAGTATTTATCCATGTCTATGTATGTGTCTATCAATCTTTCTAATTACCTATGTGTATCATTCTAAAATATACACTCTCGTAACACAGTGACTTAAGAATCGCTAAACCTTCCTTGAAGCTGTGCAAAGAAGCAGATTATCTCAGTCTAGGTTAGGTGGTCCACGACACTCTACAAGGCATAGACTATACCAGCTATACTGAGGTTCTGTTTCTTTATGTAACTAGGAGGAATCAGTAGCCTTCAATTTTGCCCACACCATAACCTCATTGGGACGAAGAAATCTATCGTCTAAGGAAGGGTTGGAACCAGTGGACTGTAATTTATGCAGGCCCTAAAGTGTCATATGTCAGTTGTGACAGGAGGCTACTGGAGGTTAAGTGTCATTCCTTACCGTGAGAACCTCCTGAATGCTTGTAAGGTTTCATGCAAAAGTCTCGATACGTATTTGGGTGACCTGCGTAGTCTAAATTCTCTCTTGTAGTGAGTAGGATTGGATTCTTTTTACTAAGTTTAGCGGCTGTTTTTAAGTGATTGCAAACAGTATCACACTTATCAAAGCAAAAGTGTCGTAAGAGTACAGAATTATAAACATGAGTTAATAATTATTTATTTGAGTCTCCCTCATATGTATTGAATCTTTTTAGGCAACTTTGCGTTTGTATTTGAAAAAGATAATGCAGTAGATAAAAATAATGGAATATGAAGAGCAGCGAAAGTACATATGAAATTTGCATAATTTTCTATCTGATCGCTCTATCATGTGCCTTCTATTATTATTACTATGTTCTAACCATTTCCTTATCAATCTCCAGCTCATTCATTTTGCCATTTAGTCACAATCAGTAATTGCACATCATTCCTGAGTTTTGAAACCTTTTGAGCCATAAAAAATTAATACTTTACATGAGTTCTATACACCTCGAAACAAGTGGTAAAGAACTAATGTCCGTAACTGTACAACACGACACAATTCACTGGTGTGCCATCAATCCGGCCTCAGAAATATATTAGTCCATAACACTAGTCCTTTATCCTGTCATTATGTATCCCACTAATCATCGTCCTCCTCCTCCTCCTCCTTCCACTATCATACCCTCATTATAATCTCTTGTTCCCCCCCATTTGACACACCTCACCCATTAACACCCCTCCTCCGCCACTTCCTTCCTCGGCTCCCTATAGCTCTCTCTCCCACCAGTTATGTACAGCCACAATCAAATAACCACCAACTCTTTCCTTCCATCGTGCAAATAAATCAGTATTATATCAAATATAATCATGCAACACCTTATGTCAACTCAACCCCCTCAATTATTATTATGAGGTGCTGCAAAATCATACACGTGTTATTCTTTATTGCCAAGATATTTACCACGATGGAAGGAAAGTGTCGGCGGATATTTGATTGTGGCTGTACACCTTCCTCCTCTCCTTTCTCCTCCTCCTCCTCCTCCTCCTCCTCCTCCTCCTCCTCCTCCTCCTCCTCTTTCTCCTCTTTCTCCTGATCCAAATAGTTCAAGTAGATTAGGACACATAAACACAGCCTCGTTAGGGCCAATGGGTGATTAACTGATTGAATTTTTGTGTAATACTTTCGCATACTGCTCGTCCATATTTGCGTCCTTCATTTTCACATCTGCATCAACCCCTTCACTTCCAACCTTCCATCCATTTACCACCAATTCACTCGATTTCATTCTTACTAAACTTTTTTTTTCTATCCTCTTTTTCATCTATCTTCATCCTCTCTTCCTTTTCCACCTGCACCTCCTCTTCCACTTCCGTTCTTCCATCCAGTTATCACTATCTCCTTTGCTTTCTCTTCTTTTCTCTTCTTCCTTCCCCCTCCTCTTTCTCCTACTCCTCCCCGATTCACGTAATTATGAGAAACTAGGATGATTTTTTTTTTAAGTGACGTCTGACTTGAAGGTCACCGGATGCAAGATTGATGCTGGCATATTAGATGATGGTGGTGTGTGTCCTGTAATGACGAGGGAGCCGGGGCCATAAGTGATAAACGTGGGAAGAGTGGCTGGACCAGGGCCCCAACAACCAACCAACCAACCAACTAACCAACCAGCCAGCCAGCCAGCCAACCTCCTCGCTCACGTTATATCCCCATTACTGGTGGCTGCCTGACCTTATCTCACACACACTTACTGCTCTGGTTATCTCCCTCAGTCATCTATCTCAGTTGGGATGATGTATCTTTTCTCTCGCTCTCACACTCCTATATGGACTTCCTCGGTCACACGCTCCTTATTATGCTCAGTTCATTATCGTCATCATCATCATCATCATCATCATCATCATCAACATCATCATCAACATCATCATTACTCTCCTGTCGCCCGTGTGAGATCATTTTTTCATCGTGTGTTCAGTACAAATCACTGTGCAACATTTCGTCCAAGCTTTATTGTAATAATTAAACTACGAAGCCAATCCCAACAGAATAAAAACACATGTAGATTAACAAGAACATATCCATCTTTTGTAAAAAAAAAATTCTTTAATTTGTGTGTGTGTGTGTGTGTGTGTGTGTGTGTGTGTGTGTGTGTGTGTGTGTGTGTGTGTGTGTGTGTGTGTGTGTGTGTGTGTGTGTGTGTGTGTGTGTGTGTGTGTGTGTGTGTGTGTGTGTTATATGGTTGATAATAAAAATAGTGGTCTTAAAGTCTGTACATAAAGCTAATATTCACCTCATTATCGTTTCCAAAATAATTCCCTTACTTCTTCCCTCACATTCTCTTATTTTTATTGTCGAGGCTTCCTTTTTCCTTCAATGTGGTCCTCAATAATTCTAGTCGTTCACAACCGGGTAGATCACAGGAAGGCTTGAGAGAGGGTTCTGTGATCATGTTGGATTCTCTTAGTCTATAATAACTCATTCAACAAGGAGTGAAATCGGGAAGAGGGAAGTAGAGGTGATGAAGTAAAGAGGGAAGAAAGTGAAGAGGGTTGAAGTGGAGATTATGAAAGTGAAGAGGTATGAAGTGGAGGTGATGAAAGTGAAGAGGTATGAAGTGGAGGTGATGAAAGTGAAGAGGGATGAAATGGAGGTGATGAAAGTGAAGAGGTATCAAGTGAATATGATGAAAGTGAAGAGGGATGAAATGCAGGCGGGACGGAATGAAGTGTAGGTTGGGTTTAATTAAAGAAATATTGTAAAAGAAGGACAACAGGAGGTGAGGAAAGGATTTTGAAAGAGAGAAAGAAGGTACCGTAACAATATGGGGAGTACTTGAGAAAATGGGGAAGATAGTAAGGAAGTAAAGAAAGGGCCTGAGGAAAATTAATGAAGAAAGGGCTTAAGGAAGGGCGTGAAAGGGAAGTAAAAAGTGGGTTGTGAAGGAGTATGGAAATGAAAAGGAAAGAGCAGCCTGGAAGGAGCATAATAAATAGATAGTATCATATGGGAGAAAGGGAGGGAGTTGAGTCATGAATAGGAAGGGAAGACACGGGGACGGAGAGGTAAGAAGCATAAATAATGAGGAAGGTAATATTGGTGGAAGGGTTAGGAATATAGAAGTCATGGGACAGAAGGAAAGGAAAGACATACATACCTATCATTATGGGGAAGGATATGCATATGGGTACCTAAGGAAGACTATCTAACGAGGCATCAGGAAAGTTTATATTCATAGGGAAGAGAAAGGAGATGATAGTCAGTATATGAGAACGAGAAAAGTCTTGTGAATTCAGAGAAAATATATATAGAAAAGAAGATAGGAAAGCAACACATGAAAACGTAGGGAAAATACAGAAAGTGAAAAAGGAAGGAGAGAAGGAAGGAAGGAAACAAAGCAACTCACAACAAACGAAGGAGGAAAAGTCACTATTCATTATACCTGTTCTCCTTCTCACTAATGAATCACTCAGGTTGTTGCCGTGATTACCTCATGACATTTGGCGGAGCGTGCAGAGGTGAGGTGGTCTCGGATGAATACAGTAATGGGCTAATATGAGACACGAAGCTAAGGCAGTCAGACAGAGAACCTTAATTATATATGTAGCCTGGATGTGTTGGGATGGGAATAGACTGAACAACGGCTGAAAACTTGTGGTATCCTTCTCTCCTAAACATTTGGGACCCATAATTCGATACACGTTGCACTTGTACCACTGCATAGAGGTTGCCAAAACTTGTATCGAATTTACCTGGGTTATATCTAAGTCTAAAGGTACAGAATTTCTTGTACCCTAATAAAAATAATATTGAATCTGGATGCGCCTTGAACCAAACATGTCGAGACAATAGTACAGAAAACCTAATAATTATAACAACATGTACCCTTTCCCTAAACCACAACGTATCACACCATCATTGAAATAAACTACATATATGATGGAATGGAGTGTTGTTTCTTGGTGGGTTGTGTCTCGGATCGTCGTGTATGACAGAGACAGACTTAGGGCCTTCGTGTTGTCGTAATGATCTCATTCTGGTAATACATGTTTGATGCTGGTAACTGTGCAGCGGATTCGTGACAATGGTTAGTTATTAAATTGGATGATGAAGTGGGTGGGGCCCTTCGATGAGAGGTGACATATCAACCAATTAGGAGGAGTGGCTGTTATGTCAGTCTTGTCTAGAGGACTCTTTGATCTCTAAAGGGAAAAATAAAGCATAGTTCAGGATAATAGTGGCGAATTATCAAAGTTTATTATGTTCTTTGTGTCATTCTACCAATATTGAAGTTATAAAATATGCTATCGTGTTCTTATAATCGTGGACTGGAGAGTGACACGATTTTATACATTATAAATCATATGTTTATAATTTCATACTAGTCACCAATGCATTCTATTTTTCGTAGACTCTATTGTAAAAGTCTCACAAATATTATAACCACGAAAGAGTAGTATTGTACAGTCGTGGACTTAAGTTTCACTACACATATGGATGTTCTCATATGTCAAACGTTTACATGAGTCACCTCAATGTGGATCATTATTATTGTCTGCGACTGTACCTCTTAGTTATTCTTTTAATATATTTGACGCTGGGAGGATTGAAGACTTAATTAAGACCTGTATACTTTTGAGCAGCAGGTGTACCCAACAGATCAGAAGAGGGTCATCTGTTGTAGACCAGTTGAAGAGCTACAGACTTACCTAGACAATGCCAGGAAACAGATTAAATATAATAATACCTCTATAGAAGAGAAAAGAGCCTGTTTTGTAGTAATATTTGGATGAATCAGTAGCACTTAGTTTGCCCACAACAGAATACTAACCTAAACACCTTCTTACGTACAGAATGGTAAGACTTAAGAGAGGTATCAATCTTGTGGCTGTAATAGAGAAGGACTGCTGTTGTGTTCTCCCTTTCTTTCTTGTGTAATATATCCATGTTATATATTGGTGTTCCCTTGCATCCACTATCGCCCAGTAAAAGCTCTGATATCTGAGTTATGAAATTATGGTTTGACCGCAACACAACTCAGAATAGAAAAGGAATTCATTATTAGGAAATATATAAAACGTGAAAGAGATAATCGGAAAGTAAAACAAAATAAAGAGGTAAAATCTAAAGTGAATATGCAATAACAAAATGCAAGAAAAACAAAACAAATAAATCATAGACTGACAAACAAAGAAGAAAGATTAAGGGAAAAGACAAAGAAAAAGCACAGACAGACAGATAGACACAGACAGACAGACAGACATACAGACAGCCAAGCCATCTCCAGTATGCAAGCGTCCTGGGAACCCTCTCTTGACATTTACACAAGTACCTACCCCACACACACTCTCATTTTTGTCGTGTCGGCTTCTTTAATAATTACACCAATATTAATGCCATGGTCAGGTAAATGCGAGGCTATTATAAATGTCGACCCATTCTTTTATTCTTTTTTTGTGTGTGTTTGTGAGGTTGGTGCTTTGAGAGAAGGAAGGGAGGAGGGGAGGGAGGTAGGGAGGAATAGTGAGTGAGAGAGACCGAGAGAGACAAGGGAAGGGAGGGAAGGAGGGAGGTAAGGAGGAATAGTGAGTGAGAGAGACCGAGAGAGACAGGGGAAGGGAGGAGGGGAGGGAGGTAGGGAGGAATAGTGAGTGAGAGAGACCGAGAGAGACAGGGGAAGGGAGGGGAGGAGGAAGCAAGGGAGGGTTGTGGATGTGAAGGGTGAGAGGGATTATGTATGTAAAACTTTCAGCAAGATTATGTTTCAGATCTTGACCGATATTGGACAAGTGCACGAACACTTATATTTGGGGACATTTTGCTGCTATGATAATATATATATACCTGTGAAAATTCTTAGACAGTATAACGTAAGAGGCGGCCAGTATTTTTTTTACCATTACCCATTGTTCAGTTAATGTTTACTATGATCATTTAGAACTATACAATACTAATGAATATAATGCAATGTGTCACAAACAACGCCTTTTCTCTATGAATAACCGAGCTGACTATTGTAAATGAATTCCAACCTTGGGTATGAGATGCATCGATCCCACATAATGAGACAGACAACCTTTCGATCGACTTCACTAAAATGTATCAACTGCAACGCTGGTCAAGTTACTATTTATAACTCGATAGATATGTGACTTAGTAGCACATAATACTATCTTTGTACACCATATTATTGTTTCATCCCTTTCTGCATAAATATCACCATCACAACACTCCTCCCTTTCTCTGGCCTTAATTCCCCTACGTCACATCACTTCCAGTTGTCCCTCCACCCTGCTGTCACTTCCCATCATCGTGTCACTCCTTTCACTCCCAACTCATCCCTTCCCCCGTCTCTCTCTCTCTTCGCTCCACGGCTTCATCCTTCTTTCTATGCTTTTAATTCCCTCTATACACAGTCTTTTATTTTGTTATTTCCAATGTATTATTTCATTCTTCCCTCTCTAGCTCACTCCCTCTCTAGCTCATTCCCTCCCTTACTCACTCCTTCCCTTACTCACTCCCTCTCTTGCTCACTCCCTCCCTTACTCACTCCCTCTCTAGCTCACTCCCTCTCTAGCTCATTCCCTCCCTTACTCACTCCCTCTCTTGCTCACTCCCTCTCTTACTCATTCCCTCCCTTACTCACTCCCTCCCTTACTCATTCCCTCTCTTACTCACTCCCTCTCTTACTCACTCCCTCTCTTACTCACTCCTCTCTTTCTCACTCCCTTTCTTGCTCAATCCATTTCTTGCTTACTCCCTCTCTTACTCATTTTCAGTGCTGTTCCAGTTCTCCACCCCTAAATAGTCATCTGCCCGTCCTCTCAACACTCCACCTCCGAACAATAACCTCACCCACCTCTCCCCTCTACCTCCAAACCGCATATTTGACCCCCTCATCCACCCTTCTACCCCTAAACCCTCATCTTCCCCTAAACCCTCATCTTCCCCTCCTACACCTATACCCTCATCTCCTTCCTCCTGTACCCCTCTACCCCCAACAGTGATCTCCCCCCTCCACCCCCAACAGTGATCCCCCCCTCCCACGCCCCTCCAACCTCCCCAACCGTGATCCCCCCCCCCCTCCCACGCCCCTCCAACCTCCCCCAACCGTGAACTCCCCCTCCCACACTCCTCCACCCCCACCACTCTACCCCCCAACAGTGATCCACCCCTCCCACACTCCTCCACACCCCCAACCGTGAACTCCCCCTCCCACACCCCTCCACACCCCCAACAGTTATCTCCCCCTCCCCATCCCAATTAAGACATCTCCAGCCCTCGTTAAGGGCACCACCAGCCAGCCACCTGCCTCTCTCAATGGACACAAATAAGCCGCTTGAAGGTCCGCCTCGGTGTATGGACATAGTGAGTTTATTGGGAGGGGGGAGGGGGGGGGCTCAATGGTACCGATTTGTGTGTGAGAGAGAGAGAGAGAGAGAGAGAGAGAGAGAGAGAGAGAGAGTGTGTGTGTGTGTGTGTGTGTGTGTGTGTGTGTGTGAGAGAGAGAGAGAGAGAGAGAGAGAGAGAGAGAGGGTGTGTAAGTGATGGTCTGTGTGTGTGTGTGTGTGTGTGTGTATGTGTGTGTGTGTGTGTGTGAGAGAGAGAGAGAGAGAGAGAGAGAGAGAGAGAGAGAGAGAGAGAGAGAGAGAGAGAGAGTGATGGTCTGTATGTGTGTGTGTGTGTGTGTGTGTGTGTGTGTGTGTGTGTGTGTACTCGTGTTGATTTGAAAGATGTATTACACAGACAACTAATTTCCATATCACGGTTGGTACTTCATCTCTCGAGCAGCATCTCCATCTTCATTGTGTTCACTCCACTTTTCTACTCCACCTCTTCCTTCTTTTATGCTCCACCCCTTATACCTCTTCTCTGCCCCACCCCTTATACCTCTTCTCTGCTCCACCCCTTATACCTCTTCTCTGCTCCACCCCTTACCTCTTCTCTGCTCCACCCCTTACCTCTTCTCTGCTCCACCCCTTACCTCTTCTCTGCTCCACCCCTTATACCTCTTCTCTGCCTCCACCCCTTAAACCTCTTCTCTGCTCCACCCCTTCCCTCTGTTATGCTCCACCCCTTACCTCTTCTCTGTCCCACCTCTTACCTCTTCTCTGCCCCCACCCCTTACCTCTTCTCTGCTCCACCCCTTATACCTCTTCTCTGCCCCCACCCTTATACCTCTTCTCTGCCTCACCCCTTATACCTCTTCTCTGCTCCACCCCTTATACCTCTTCTCTGCCTCACCCCTTATACCTCTTCTCTGCCCACCCCCTTATACCTCTTCTCTGCTCCACCCCTTATACCTCTTCTCTGCCCCACCTTTATACCTCTTCTCTGCTCCACCCCTTATACCTCTTCTCTGCCCCACCCAATCCCTCTTCCTTCCACTAATCTATCCTTTCTATTGGTAGTTAGTAGTTTAGACCCAAACTGCTTCGTAAGGACCAACATGTCTGCTGCTGTTTGATTCCCTTTATAATCCTAAGTACTCCTTTTGTATTCCTTTTCTCAGAAGTGTACCAACTAGCTTCCTATTGACTGGTTCACCCTCTCGTCTGCTCCACCCTACAGCTCACTCTCTCTTGTCTGCCCCTCCCTCCCCTTCACTCTTCCTCATCTCTACAACTCACAACTGGACTTCTTCACTTTCCCTCGTATCCGTTTCTGGTCCATTTACCTCTGCATTTATTATTAAACAGCAAAAACAAGACCTTACTTACCTTTCATCTCCTCTTCATTATCATTTTTTCATAACAGCTTTCTTCATTTCTTATCTACCCTCGACTTTCTTCCATCTCTCCCGTCACCACTCTCCTCCTCTTTCTTATCTATTGTTTTCATTTTGCCTCCTCTCCCTTCATTTTTCTCTACTCCCCTTATTTGTTGTCCCCTCATCTCTCCTTCCCTCCCATTCCCTCATCTCTCCTTCCCTCCCATTCCCCGCGTCTCTCCTTCCTTCCCATTCCCCTCATCTCACCTTCCCTCCTATTCCCCTCATCTCTCCTTCCCTCCCATTCCCCTCACCTCACCTTACATCCCATTCCCCTCATCTCTCCTTCCCTCCATTCCCGCGTCTCACCTTCCCTCCCATTCCCCTCATCTCACCTTCCCTCCCATTCCCCTCATCTCATCTCCTTCCCTCCCATTCCCCTCATCTCTCCTCCCCTCCATTACCCTCATCTCTCCTTCCCTCCCATTCCCCTCATCTCTCTTCCTTCCATTCCCCTCATCTCTCCTCCCCTAAACACCCTCCTGCTCTTCAATTTTCTCTCATTTCTTCTCCCCTTCACCTTGGTAGTGGGGACCAGTTGGGTGTGCTGCCGGTTAAATAGAGAATGAACGGTAAATCTGGTACTAGTTTGAATACAAGTCATTAGCCGATCACCTGTCGCCCTCTCTCTCTCTCTCCTCTCTCTCTCCTCTCTCTCTCTCTCTCTCTCTCTGTTTATCTTTCTTTCTCTCTTTCTTTAATGTTTTTTTTTTTATGTTCCGACACTGGACATAGGCTTCATCAAGCCCGTTACCGTGGCCCAGGTCAACTGCTACTCACACACACACACGTCACGACTTCCGAACTGGTACCCCAGCCACAGTGGAGGGAATTGAGGGTTATTCCCAAATACTGCAGCTGTTACGGTACCAGCGAGGGTGTTTTACGACGTTCGGTGGCCTTATAGTTAGTGCCTGACACTCAAATCGGAAGGGTAAAATATTCTCAGGCCCGCACCTGAGAGGATCAATCTCCCGACCTCTAGGATATGAGTCCAGAACACTAACCACTCGGCCACCTCCCCTACAAATGTGATTGAGGGTGTCTGACCAAGTACGCTAATATGTATTTGAAGTAGATTTTTTTTCATTGCTGGAATAGAATAAAGGTGTGTGAATTTTTAAATGGAGTTCATAGAGAGGGAGATAAAGGTAGACAGTGAGGAGATACAGAAAGAAAGGGAAATAAGCAGAGAGAAAGATGAAGGGGAAATACAGCAAAACAGACAATGAAGAAACTGGAGACAAGAACTAGAATAGTAGCATAATATACAGAATAATATCATTGCCTTGTGTGTGTGTGTAGATATAATTGCATTTAGAAAGGTAATGCAAAATATACGTATATAAATATGACCCAAAAGTACTTGTCTTGACTTATCCATCTGGGAGACACATGTTGGAAGTACAGGACAGTTTTCATTATATAAGCATCAGGTCGTTTTCTCAGATTCCTTGTCCAGAGTCTCACACACTGGCAGGCCAATCTTTTTACTGTCACCCACAGTAATAATGGGCAAATTAGGTTAGGGCCCCTGGATATGGAATGATGAAGTGAGGGAATGTGGAGGTTTGAGAAAAGAAGGAAAGGAAACTGGAGGTTGAGAAAAGAAGAATGGAAACTGGAGCTTGTAATTTTTCAGTATCCCTCCGACAAATATATCCCCCAAGTTTCCCTTCCTACCCAAGTTAAGAGAATTCTCCAC
>JAWQEG010006864.1:0-17892 GCA_033782935.1 Petrolisthes cinctipes | reverse complement strand
TAAACACGAAAACACAGGCTCCTGAATCAAGGTGGTAATTCTTTTTTGGTACATTGGAGTGCCTTGATTCCTCTAAAGTATGCCAGGAAACAGGACCAGAAAATAAAAAAAATAAATAAAAAAAATAATGGTGTTCTGTTGCTTGGAATAGTTTGTTTGGGGATTCAGTTGCTCCAGAATTACCAACACAAAACTTCCCCCTTAATTAACTGGAAGCCTTATTACTGTACCACAAAATAATACAGTAAAATACGAACCCTTGTATAAACATAGCATAACCAAATACGAAGCCTTGTATAGCATAACATAACAAAATACGAAGCCTTGTATAACATAAAATAACAAAATACGAACCCTTGCATAACATAACATAACAAAATACGAAGCCTTGTATAACATAAAATAACAAAACAAAATACGAACCCTTGAATAACATAACATAAAATAACAAAATACGAAGCCTTGTATAAGATAACAAAATACGAAGCCTTGTATAACATAACATAACAAAATACGAAGCCTTGTATAACAAAACATAACATAACATAACACTGGGCTAAACGCTGTACTTCAATAATATTACATGTACCATTTAAATTTTAGTTGGAGAGTCTGGCACGGGAATAGAACCACCCGAAAGTTTTATACGGGTTTACACAACTCACATAAATAAAGAAAAATGTGTTGACGGAGAATAAAACAGGGCGGTGCCATTGTGTGTGTGTGTGTGTGTGTGTGTGTGTGTGTGTGTGTGTGTGTGTGATACAGAAAATAGTTGGAATAGTTAGTTAGTTAGTTAGTTTGTTTGTTAGCCTTCCATTACTACACCCGTTTCCTGTTCCTTAATGTTTCGTCAGTTTGGACACACTCTCTCTCTCTCTCTCTCTCTCTCTCTCTCTCTCTCTCTCTCTCTCTCTCTCTCTCTCTCTCTCTCTCTCTCAGACTATGTTATACAGTATAAATATATTTACAAGTTTCTCTCTAACACTGTCTATGGCATGTGTAATATGTATGTTTCTGTAAATTTTATTATGTTGCCACTTATTGATTGACTAAGCTAACATCAACAGTCCACCCTACTACACATTACATTGATAGAATAGCCAGTTTTACCATACAAAAATATACGATAGCGTAATATTTTTTTAGTATTAAATTCTAAATGCTTGAGTTACACGAAGTATGTGAGAATTTGTTAGTATCTAAAGTGGCTTAAGCATACCCAACCCGTACTGCAAGCCTAATGTAGCCTAGCCTAGCCTAACCTAACTTAGCCTAACATAACATAACATAGCCTAGCCCAGCATAACATAGCCTAGCCTAACCTACCCTAGCCTAATATATCTCTCACACCCTTCACACACATCACATTATAATAATATATTAATTCTATTCACGTATCTTATTACCTTTAAGTATTGTCATTTCAAATTTATTTATCGCGTGTTCAATGCTACATACGGCTCGAGGAAAATAAATACATAAATCACAAGCATTTCTGACACTATTCACGGAAAACGCTTACAAATATTCTTGATGTCAAACGCTACCTTTTACAGTAAATATATCTTTATTCCGATTCTCTGCCTGTGTCTCCGCTAATGAACCAACTGTAATAATAAAACTCAACCCAGTGTCACGTATTTTTAACTCATTCTTTTTTATTTTTTTTTATTCTACCCTTCCTTTTCCCGCCCATTTCTCATTTGTTTTTTTCCCGCGTTTTTTGTTTATTCTACCCTCCTTTTCCCGCCCATTTCTCATTTGTTTTTCCCGCCTATTTCTCATTTGTTTTTCCAAACCTTTTTTTTTTTAACCTCCTTTTCCCGCCCATTTCTCATGTTTTTTCCTCCTTTTTCTCAGAGCGCGTTGTCATCGGGGGAAACGGAGTCGCTGTTACCGGACCCCATGACCACCATCGGGGAGGGGGGAAATGGAGGCAGCAGGACAGCCACCATCCGTCGAGCCTCCCTCACTTCCCCTCCCCCTACCTCCACCTTCACCCGTCTCCCCCCTCCCCCCACCTCCTCATTCCTCCCTCCTCAACCTGTGTATGTGTCTCAGGGGCGCGGATACCCCCTAGGCCACCCTGATCTCTGCCCAGACCCCCCATGTGTGAAATAAACCCCCTCCTCCCCCCATCAGTAACCTCAACCCCAACTCCCCCACCACCAGCCTTCCTCAACCCCCCTTCATCCATCTCCTGCACCCCCCTCCATCCCCCAACTTACCACCACCACCACCACCACCTCCCCCCCACCAACACTGGCTTCCTCCCCCCAGTCACATCTTCCATGCCCCTCTTCCCTCCCTCTAGATTCCACCCACCTCCTCCACTCTCCTCCACACCTCTCCTCCCTCCAGCCACACCTCCTGCTGCTTTCCTACCTCCCCCCACCTCCCCCTCCCCGTCCCCACTCCTCCCTTCACCTACCACCCACGAGAGCGCTGTCTAGTCAATGTAAGTATTATTATTAGTATTATTATTATTATCTAATCACTTTTGCCGAACATTTATAATACATGTCAGTGAATGAATAAACATAATATTGCAAATTATCGCCACTCTCTCACATATGCAAACATCCTAACCAACCAACCAATCCAGACAACAGATACTAAGAAATACGATGATGAATGTACTGTATTTATGTATGTATGTATGCATGTATGTGTCTATATACAACGTTAGTATAGTCACGAGCCATAATAAGTGTCCAGGTTTTGGTGTGGAGCTCGTTTAAATAAATACTCCATCATGATATTTAATAAAAGTAGAAATGGATACAGTACTTATTATTCCTCGTGACTGTACATACATACACGAGCGTAGGTCCTTTATCTTACGGGAGTATAACACACTTTAGGTACAGTCGGCCTCAGGAATTCGTATACATCACTGTGACATCAAGGGTTCGTAACAACTAGAAAATTGAGTGCATTAATTTCCAAACACGAAAATTTCCACGTAATGTTATTTGGCTAATACTTGAATCAGTCAGCAGAATAAAGACACCTGTTAATTTACCAATGCTCGTGTGCGAATTCCTGAGGGCGACTGTACATTTGAGAGCCTTGATTCCTCCAAAGTATGTCAGGAAACAGGACCAGTTGGCAGATTAACAAAAATAATGGCGACCTGTTGCTGAGGAATATTTCGAGGAATCACAGTTGCTCCTTCCGATTTCCTAGCACTGTATTATCCCCTCGTATTTGTAGAGTGATTGATAGAGTATGTGCGTGTACCAGGGTGAATATGGAGGGAAAAAAAAAGTGTATGTGTGAGTGTGTGTGTACGGGGATGTATGTGGAGAAAGAAATATGTGTGTGTGTGTGTTTCTGTGTATGGGGATGTATGTGGATAAAGAAAAGTGTATGTGTATGTGTGTGTGTGTGTGTGTGTGTGTACGGGGATGCAAGTGGAGAAAAAAAAAGTGTGTGTGTGTGTGTGTGTGTGTACGGGGATGTATGGGGAGAAAGAAATATGTGTGTGTGTGTGTGTGTGTGTGTGTGTGTACGGGCCCGGGGATGTATGTGGATAAAGAAAAGTGTGTGTGTGTGTGTGTGTACGGGGATGCAAGTGGTGAAAAAAAAAGTGTGTGTGTTGTTTTCATGGAGTTCTGAATGGCTGGGTTCCTTATTATAAATCGATAAAATTCCTCGGCATCCCAATAACCAGCAACTCACTTCTCACCTGTAGAGCACCGCCAAGTACAGCCGCGTCGTAATCACCACCACTGATGGCACAAAAAAACAACCTAACTACGGTAATAAAGGCGTTAATGGCGAGGGAAACGTTTGCTGTGCCTCCCCTTGCCTTCCCTGCCTCCTCCCTCCCCGACCCCGTTACCACCACTCTCAAACCAAACCTCTTGTATAATTATTTTGCTTGTAAATTGAGGCTGAAAAATGACTGTGGGTCTTGTTAGATTGCGCACGTTAATTGATTTATGTTTTTAAAGCCGATGTAATGTCATTCTTGTCCCACATTTGATTTGTTGGAATATTATAATATGGTTAGGATATAGATTCTCATTTGACTCTTTCCCCCGTCATCTCCCGTCACCTCCCGTCACCTATCCTACTCTCTAGAGATGATAGAGATCACCTGTGTTCAACCCAAAACTCGACTGTAATCAGAACACTAAACGAAGCAATGATGAGAAACTCAGCATCCCTCCCTTCCTGACTCCTGGTAGCAAAATAATTAACTATACTACTACTACTGCTAATACTACTACTAGGCTGTGGTAGTGTTTTACAGCAAAATACTACTAGGCTGTGGTAGAGGTTTACGGCAACACAAACTCAGTCAATTATTGTTTTTTGTTTATATAATCGGATTGCTCTTGTCTGTAGTCTTCGTACCGTGTCATGTGGCACGGTCGCATTTGTGATTTGTGTTAGGTAAAGTTGTAAATGTCAATACGGAGACGTATCTATCTATTTAAGGGAATAATTTCACTTTCGTTACATTGGAGTTCTATGATTCCTCCAAAGTATGACAGGAAACATCAGAACTAAATGAACAAAAATAATGATGTTCTGTTGCTTGGAATAGTTTGGAGGAATTAATCGGTTGCTTCAGATTTACCAACACTGTACTTTCTTCCACCTTAAAAATAGAATAGAAAGTGTGATTCTTCATTATAAATAACGACTAATCTAATATTATGTTGAAGCCGTTCTATATTTTTGTGTTTATAATGAATGAATGAATGGGTAGCCGCCGAAGAGTACATAATAGAGAGTGAAATTATGACATATTGTGCAAGTGCCACATATTGCGCAAGTGCCACATATTGCGCAAATGCCACATATTGCGCAGGTGTCTCATATTGCGCAGGTGCCACATATACGATTCCCCGCAGAGAGACAATATTTTTATGTATCTGACTCTAAAACTGTAGATGCAAGACTGAATATAATAAATTCTTTAGTCTCACACTCGCATACACTTATTTCTGTCGTATATTTCTCGATAAAAGTAAATAAATTAATAATAATGAATAGGCTACACACACACACGTACTTAATTCTTTTATGTGTGTTTCTCGATAAAAGTAAATAAAGGAATAATAAAGAATAGATAACACACACACACACACATACAGTCTAGTTCAGTGGCAGGAAAGACACGTTGATTCAAGCTGATCACAGATATTCGAACTTATGAGCAAAAATTTCCAACATCTCATATATAAACATTTTCATTCACGTAATTTTTGCAAACACGAACCACCAAGGAACAGAATTACCTATGAAAAAAAAAATAATAATAAGAGAAATCCAAACATGTCATGATGTAATCTCGCCAAGCCTAACATGATGACTAATAGGATTGTTTAGTAGTTACTGTAAATGATACTAGGTAATGTGGCTATGTTGTCTGTCTGTCTGTTTGTCTGTCTACTGAACCCCCACCTTCCCTCACTCCTCTCCCCTCCCCTCCCCTCCCCTCCCCTTATTCCCTGATCAATCATTAACAGATCCTGGGGTAAATACCAGGCTTTTACCGTTCAAAAGCCTTGTATCCTCTTTGCAATGTTTGGCAATTACGAGTAAGCAGCTTTGTAGTTGGGTTGGGGGACAACTGTGGAATCTCTTTTAAAAATGCATTATCTTGCAAAATTCACTCCGCAATGCCTGACAAATATAGAACGAATTTAGAGAAGGTGGAGATGGTGGTGGTGGAGGTGGTGGTGATGATGGTGGTGGTGGAGACGAGAGCAGAGAAGGTGGTGGTGGTGGTGATTAAGATAAGATGTGTGTGTATATGGTGGTGGTGATGATGGTGGTGGTGGTGGAGACGAGAGCAAGGAAGGTGGTGGTGGTGGTGATTAGGATAAGATGTGTGTGTATGTGTGTGGTGGTGGTGATGGTGGTGGTGGTGGAGATGAGAGTAAGGAAGGTGGTGGTGGTGGTGGTGGTGATTAGGATACGATGTGTGTGTTTGTGTGTGTATGTGTGTGTGTGTGTGATCCCGTTCACCTGTTTGGCTCTCACTGGTATAAAAAAAATGTGTTCAGTTTGGTTGGGTCTGCTCAGGTACTTACCACTACTTTCTTGCTCACCTCTCTCTCTCTCTCTCTCTCTCTCTCTCTCTCTCTCTTATCACACCGTTCTTCTCCATTTCTCTTTCTATTTTTCTCTATTTCTCCTTGTCACGCCGTTCTTCTCCATTCGTCTCTCTCTCTCTCTCTCTCTCTCTCTCTCTCTCTCTCTCCTTGTCACACCGTTCTTCTCCATTCCTCTCTCTCTCTCTCTCTCACTCTCTCTCCCTGTCACACCGTTCATCCTCTCCACTCCCCCCCCCCCCCTCTCTCTCTCACTCTCACTCTCTCTCTCTCCTTACCACACAGTTCTTCTCTCTCTCTCTCCTTACCACACAGTTCTTCTCTCTCTCTCTCTCTCTCTCTCTCTCAGACAACCTACTAATGTTACTCCAGACCTCAGCTTGCGTCCCCCTACCAAATTCAGGCTTAAATATGAATCTTGTTTTCCAAAGTTTGTTTATGCACTTCGGTCCAAGTTTTAATGCCCCAACCAAGTCTTGCTAATTGCACTAGGGCGAATTTAACACCATCAAATGAATCCTTCCGCTTAATAAAAAGAGAGAAAAAAATAAAAATAAAATAAAATAAAATAAACACACACACACACAGACTGACCAATAGCGATGTGTTAAATGTGTGTGTTTTTTGTTTGTGTATTTTTGTTTGTTTGTTTGTTTGTCAAGTTGCTGGTGGTAGTAGTAGTAGTAGTAGTAGTAGTAGTAGTAGTAGTAGTAGTAGTAGTAGTAGGTTGGTGGTGGTTGTGTTGGTAGTGGTGGTAGTGGTAGTAGTAGTAGAGATTGGTAGTGGTATTGATGGTATTGATGTTAGTAGTGGTAGTGGTAGTAGTAGTAGAGTTTGGTAGTGGTAGTAGTGGTAGTAAGTGTGGTGATGTTAGTAGTAGTGGTGGTGGTGTGTACAGGCAAAATTTCTCCAAAAAAAGATATTACATGACAAAAAACTGCATAAAACTGAATACTAAGCAATTATTCATTCATTCATTAAAAGATTCATACATACGCTTTTTATAGTGTTAGCCTGACATGCCTTTTTACCAATGTTTACTAATTTTATCAAATATTATTAGAGTGTCAATATATTAATTAATTAACACTGATATATTTCAAGTATATAATTATAATTTACATGTTACATCACCATTAATAATAATAATAATAATAATAATAATAATAATAATAATAACAATAATAATAAAAATAAAAAAAATAATAATAATAATAGAAAAATCTGTCATTCTTCATAATGTATACAAATTTGAGTAATATTCTGTGTTTATATTTATTTATTAGCTTCCCATTGGCATAATTATATTTTATTGTTATTGTCAAACATTGCTAACATCTATATATTTCATTTTTCCTTGATAAAAAAAGTTAAATATAACATTATTATTACAAGTAACATCCGTGTTGGTTAAATCAGAGCCAAACTTGTAATTTATTTTATTTATTTATTTATTTACTATTTATTTATTTAGCGTTTCAGAAGTGTATGTTATGTAATTATTGTGTGTTATTCGTTATATATAATGTTATAACTAAGGGTTTTATTTCGTTATTATTACCGTATTTTGTGTTAACGAGGTGGTATACTTTTGATACATACATACATATATACATTGGAGTGCCTTAATTCCTCCAAAGTATGTCAGTAAACAGGACCAGATTAATTTACAACATCAATAATAATGGTGTCCTGTTGCTTGGAATAGTTTGGAGGAATCAGTTGCTCCAGATTTACGACCAACACTTTGCATATTGTTTGTGTGTTTGTGTGTGTGTGTTTGTTTGTATGTGTGTATATTGTTTGTAATGACATGTGTGTGTGTGTTTGTATGTATGTATATTGTTTGTAATGACATGTGTGTGTGTTTGTCTGTAATGACGTGTGTGTGTTTGTATGTGTGTATATTGTTTGTAATGACGTGTGTGTGTTTGTATGTGTGTATATTGCTTGTTATGACGTGTGTGTGTGTGTGTGTGTATGTGTGTATATATTATTTTTAATGACGTGTGTAGTTGTGTGTGTATACTGTATATTGTTTATAATGACGTGTTTGTTTGTATGTGTGTTTGTATATTTGCAGGGGTGCCAACCTTCCTTCCATCGCCCACCCAGCCATCGTTGCCAGACTCAACACAGGCGTACCAATGGATAAAAACAAGAAGTGTTACCAGATAAAGAAGACAATACAAGCTTGGGGTTTCAGTGTTACCAATGGATAAAAACAAGAAGTGTTACCAGATAAAGAAGACAATACAAGCTTGGGGTTTCACAGTGTTACCAAGGAGTACCAATAGACAAAACAAAGAAAAAAAAAGTGTTGCCAGATAAAAAGACAAAACGAACTTGGCATTTCAGTGTTACCAAGGCGTACCAATGAAAAAAAAAAAGTCAGTGCTACCAGCTAAAAGAAAAATCGAGCTTGGTATGTCAGTGCTACCAGTTAAAGGAAAAACTCAGTGCTACCAGCTAAAAGAAACAACAAGCTTGATATTTCAGTATTACCAAGACAACCACATTCCAAATCCACTATATCAGTGTTGCCAGACAAACATACCACAACATACATACATACATACATACCACAAAATTTAATACTCCCTCAGTGTTGCCAGATAAACAAGCTTACCATTACACAATAATTATTCCTACATCAGCATTGCCAGACAAACAGGGTTACCAATCCATTACTCCCCAAACAATGATACCAGACATGAAAACATATTATACCATTCCACAATTACCAAATAACACTCGTAAGTTTATAATATTCCACTCCACAATTACCATCCATAAAGTTATCTATCATTCCTTTCCACAACTACAACATATACTAGTAAGTTTATAATTCGACTCCACAACTACCATTTATAATTTTATCATTCCACTCCACAATTACCACAGAACATTAGCATACCACTCCATAATTACAATATATATACTGATCATTCCACAATTACCATATATATACTTATCATTCCACAATTACCATATAATTTTTACCTTACGTCAACTCAGCCCCCTCAAATATTAATATTATGAGGTGCTGCAAAATCATACACGTGTTGTTCTTTATTACCAAGATATAATTTACTACGTACGATGGAAGGAAAGTGTGGGTGGATATTTGATTGTGGCTGTACAGTGCTGGTGGTAAATATGGAGCAACTGATTCCTCCAAACTATTCCAAGCAACAGGACACCATTATTATTATTATTTTATTATTATTATTATTATTCGTCTAATAGTCCTGTTTAAGGAGATACTTTTGGTAGATTGGAGTGCATTGATTCCTCCAAAGTATGTCAGGAAACAGATCCAGATGGACAAATATAATGGTGTCCTGTTGCTTGGAATTGTTTGGAGGAATCAGTTGCTCCAGATTTACCAACAGTGTACTACCCCCTTTAATTGCTGGTATACTTTGGAGGAATCAATTAAGTACCTCTAATGTATAAAAAAGAATATTAATCATTTAAAGTATTGATTGGTTATGGCCTCAGGGTTCATTGAAAGGTGTATAGTAGGTGCCATACTAACAACAACAACAACACTAATAAAAAACAACAACAACAACACTAATAAAAAACAACAACAACATCATACTATTAACAACACTATCAACAATAACAACAACAACACATTAATAACAACACTAACATCAACAACAACAACAACAACACACTAACAACATTAATAAAAAACAACAACAAACTACTAAATAAACAACAACACTATCAACAACAACAAAAACAACACACTAACAACAACAGCAACATCAACAACAACAACATACTCATAACAACATTAACACCAACGACAACAGCAACACTAATAAAAAACAACACAAACAACAACAACAACAACAACAACAAGATACATTAATGAGAAGAGATTGAGGGAAGTTTACTATGCCCACCGTAATGTTACCTTGAAATAACGTAACCAAAGTCAGTCAATCAGTCAGTCAGTCAGTCCATCAGTCAGTCAGCCTGTCAGTCAATCAATAAATCAGTTAATCAATCATTCAGCCAGTCAGTCTATCAGTCAATCAATGAATTAGTCAGTCAGTCAGTCAATGAATTAGTCAGTCAATCTATCAGTTAATCAATAAATAAGTCAGTCAGTAAACCTATTAGTCAATAAATAATGATAAGAAAAAATAAATACCGGTAATAAGAAAAAAGAAGAAGAAATGTATATACAAAACATCTGCAATACGACTTGTGTGTGAAATGGTGCGAAGGTTTAGGTACACGTGCTATAAATTTAAGGCACCCTGTGATGTAGTCAGAAAATTGGAGGTAAACGAGTCCTTCAAATATTGCCACGAAACACACACACACACCTACTGTATATGGAAGGAGCTTGTTTCGTGGCATAGTCAGGAGGAATCAAAAGCCTCCAATTATTTTCAAACACGATCACAGCTATAGGGTCCTTAATTAAAATATTCATGGAGTTCTGGAGGGAAAGGGGAATTAATGGAGAACAGATTAAGGAGGAAGTAAGTACATACAGTGTTGTTGGCAAAGCTGGAGCAACTGATTGATTCCTCCAAACTATACCAAGCAACAGAACACCATTATTTTTGTTCATCATCTAGTCCTGTTTCTTGGCATACTTTGGAGGAATCAAGGCACTCCAATGGAACTAAAGTGAATAATGACCCCCTCAAAAAGTGTGTGTGTGTGTGTGTGTGTGTGTGTTCAAAGTTGACGGAGGAACAGACAAGCACTTCACACACATAGGATTTCCTGGTCTAAAGATTGTGGTGAAGATATTTAGGATTTGCAGTACAGTAAAAGCATGTAAATCCTGACTGAAATCCTATATGAATGAAACTATGTGGATAATTCAGTACAGGATATGCTCGTTAATCCTGAAATCCAAACCCTGAATGAAACGAATGTGGATGAACGAGTAATTAATCCTGAAATCCCATATAAATGAAAAATAAATGTGTGGAAAATCTAAGTCAAAAACAAAAATTGAATATGTATGACTATGATTAAAAAAAAAAAAATACGTGTGTGAAAAATATATATATAAGTGTTGGATAATGTGTGAGGAAATTATCTACTTAGCAAAAAGTGATAATATAAATGTACTCATAAAATACTTCGTGATACACACCAACACACACACACACACACACACACAGAACGAAAAAAAAATATAAATCAATAAAAAATACAGTAGGTTTAAAATTTGCTGTGAAAACCGTGAAATAACGAAGACATTACTGTAACCCCCCGCCCCCTAACCCCCCCCCTGTAATCAATATCTTACACACATACATCAAGGGGAGAATCTGTGTGTTTTTTTTTTTTTTTTTTTTGGGGGGGGGTAAATTGGATTGCTTTGAATTCTCTAAACATTTATACCAAACTACAGATCCCCTATTTAATAACATTGAGGGTGGTGATCAATTTTGTTTCCTGGCATGTATATTAATAATTTGGAAGAATCAGTAGCCATTCAAAATACCCCCCACCTAAAAAAAAAAAAAAAAAAAAAAAAGAGAGAAAAAAAAATTCTTCTCCCCTAAAGTAAATTGTCTACAGGGAGTTTCTAAAATAAAGACAATCAGTGTGTTAATAAAAATTGTGTTCCTTTGTTTACATATGACGTCATTGTGGACACGTGACGTCACACTATATGGAAAGGGAGGTGATTATAAATAAAATAATATAGACTTTGTTGTTATATAATTATGGTAGTTGTTGATGTGACTCAGATTCAATCCCGTTTAGTTATACTTTGTGATAAATGTATGGAATTTTTATATGATAACTTGTATATATAAATATTATGTGTATACTGTAAAGAAAATATTATAGTGTACTAATGGTGTGCTCACTATAAAATGTAAGTGACTTATTGTTCTGCCATTATGCTATTTTGTACAAACCTAACCTAACCTAACCTAACCTAACCTAACCAAATCAAACCTAGCCTAACCTAACCTAACCAAATCAAACCTAACCTAACCAAATCAAATCAAATCTAACTACCCTAACCTAACCTAACCAAAACAAACCTTACCTAACCAAATCAAACCAAACCTAACCTATCCTAACCTAACCAAGTCAAACCTAACCTAACCTAACCTGCCCTAACCTAACCTACCCTACCATAACCTAACCTAACCTACCCTAACCTAACCAAATCAAATCAAACCTAACCAAACCTAACCAAATCAAACCTAACCTAATCTAACCCAACCTAACCAAACTTAACCTAACTTAACCTACCCTAACCTAACCCAACCTAACCAAACCTACATTATACCTTTTAACCAGGGGGAGAGGGAAGTACTGTAGAGGGGACAAAATATGTGACCAAAAGTTCAGTCGAATCGTGACAATTTACTCATCAAAGAAAATCTTGTGTTGGGGATGGAACTCAAACAACAACAACAACAACAACAACAACAACAACAACAATCTTCTCTGAATGTCACTGGAATATGTGTAAAAAACAAAACAAAAAAACAGAGAGAGAGAGAGAGAGAGAGAGAGAGAGAGAGAGAGAGAGAGAGAGAGAGAGAGAGAGAGAGAGAGAGAGAGAGCGAGAGAGAGAGAGGGGGGGGGAGGGGAGGGAGAGAGAGAGAGAGAAGGAAAATGTCACCGGCACATAATTCACCAACTATTTTAGAAGCCTCAACTTAAAGTCAAATTTGGAGTCTGTAAACTTTTGGGTTGGGGACGTCGAGAATCAGTTAAACACGTCACTTTGGAATGTAGAATTGGGAGTTGAGGTGGACTTTTATGTATTGTGTGATTTGGTTGGAGGTCGGTGCATCCAATGATCAAAGTGTTGGTCAGTTCCATTTTATTTTTTATTTTTTATATATACATTTTTTTTTTCTATTTTTTTTTTTTTTTTTTTTTTTTGTACCGTACTCTGACTGACTCTTTTGAAAGGATTCGACCTGGGACACACTGTTATTGTTTCGTGGGTGGCATAGTCAGGAGGAATCAGAAGCCACACCAGATCTCACACACAATCACAGGGTCTCTTAACCAAACAATAATTTATACCATCTCAATTATTTTTTATTTACATCAGTTTCAGAAGGTGTGATTGAGAACTACTGAAAACAACAACAACAACAACAACAACAACAACAACAACAACTGTACCCATATCCTACATAACATATACCGTACCCCCCCCCCCCTTTCTCATTATTCTCCCCCCACCCCCCACCCCCACACCCACACCCCCCTAACCCCATCCATTCCATCTTGCCAAGTTTGTGTTGCATTTACAGTTTTGACTCAAGTGTTGCGACTTTTTGTAATAAAATGTATTCACAAAGTCTCCGTGTTTTCTTCATTATTTTGACCCTCGCTGACTGATGTATAAAGTTGATGCGTTGAATATAAAGAAATGTGTCTAATGTGTGTGTGTGTGTGTGTGTGTGTGTGTGTGTGTCCCTTATTGTACTTTCACAGAATTAAGTTAGGTTAGGTGTGTGTGTGTGTGTGTGTGTGTGTGTGTGTGTGTCCCTTATTGTACTTTCACAGGATTAAGTTAGGTGTGTGTGTGTGTGTGTGTATGTGTGTGTGTGTGTGTGTAATAATAATACTTTCACAGGATTACATGTGTGTGTGTGTGTGTGTGTAATAATAATACTTTCACAGGAATACATGAGTGTGTGTGTGCCTGTGTGTGTAATAATACTTTCACAGGATTACATGTGTGTGTGTGTGCCTGTGTGTGTAATAATACTTTTACAGCATTACATGTGTGTGTGTGTGTGTAATAATAATACTTTCACAGGATTACATTTGTGTGTGTGTGTGTGTGTGCCTCGCTCCAGAGTATAACAACACAACACAACACAACACAACCTTTTTATACAAACCAGATTGACTGTATGTACACTAAAACCTATTCATGAACCCAAACCAAAACAACCATTAACAAAACACACAACTATTAAAACTTTACAGAAATGCAATCACACACACACACACACACACACATATATATAACACATACACACACACACACACACACACACATACATACACATACACACACACACACACACATACACACACACACATACACACACACACACATACACACACACACACACACACACACACACACACACACACATATACACACCCACACAGACCCACACACACATATACATACACATACACACACACACACAACACACACTAACTACCCACCAACAAAATTTTAACCATGCAACATTTCAGAGACTAACCCCCCCCAACCCCCCCCCAACCAACCAACCAACCCCCGAACCCCCCAAGACCCACTCAGAGCTCGTTCCATAAACATTATACGCTGAGATTCATTACCAAAACATTACGCAGTGAGTGTAATTATTAGGCCTCATTTACCTGGCCCGGGTGTGACATGGCCAGATAGTAATTGGAATCATAGTATTAACTGGATAATAATATGTATAATTACCAAGACTCCTGGGAAATTCACTACCAAGGCACGGCCCGGGGTAATCCACTTTGATTAACAGTTTCTAGTTTACTTATATTTTTTTTCCTTCATTTATTTTGGTTATTTCTGAGCTGCTTATTTATATCTTTATTTATATTTTTATTTATTTATTTATTTAGGTGATTTCTGAGGTGCTTATTTATTTATTTATTTATCTATTTATTTAGGGTGGTTTCTGAGGTGTTTATATATTTATTTATTCATTTATTTATCTATCTTTGAGATTTCAGAGCTGCTGTTTGGTCTCCTTTTTAAAATGGTAATTACATTATGCATGTGTGTGTGACGGCGTGGTGTAAATTGGTCTTGCGTGTGTTGAGTGCAGGCGTTATGAATGTGTTATGAGTGTGCTTGTGTACGTGTGTGTGTGTGTGTGCATACCCGTGTACAGTACATTACACATATATACTCTATGTGTGTGTGTTTACTTTAATAGTCTTACTAAGAAAATTACATGATAGATTTTTAAGGAACTCTGTGGTAATGTAGTCAGAAATTTGGAGGTAAATGAGTCCTTCAAATATTGCCACGAAACACGATCTATAAGGAAGGAGTTTGTTTCGTGCAATGGTCAGTCAGGAGGAAATCAGAAGCCTCCAATTTTCATACACGATCACAGGGTCCTTAACAACTTTGATTGGCAATTAAGGACCCTGTGATCGTGTATGAGAATTGGAGGCTTCGGATTCCTACTAACTGTGCCACGAAACAAGCTCCTTCCATATAGAATAGATCGTGTTTCGTGGCAATATTTGAAGGATTCATTTACCTCCAAATTTCTGACTACATCACAGGGTTCCTTAAACACCATACGACGAGGAACCTTTATTGACAACCAACCAAACAACAAATTAATCATAACAAACAACCAATCTACGAATCATCTCTCCAACCAACCAACCAACCAACCAACCAAGTAACCAGCCATCCATCTAACCAACCAACCAGCCAACGATTCAACCAACTAACCAACCAACTAACCAACCAAATAAACAACCAATCTACGAACTATCTCTCCAACCAACCAACCAACTAACCATCCAGTCAACCAACTAACCAACCAACCCACCTTCCAACTAACCAACTAACCAACCAACCAACCAAATAACCAACCCACCTTCCAACCAACCAACCAACCAACTAACCATCCAGCCAATTACCTTTGAGTAGTTTCCACCGTTTTAAACACCTTGGATAGCTGCTGTGAACACGATGCTGCAAAATGAATAAAGAAAATGAAAATAAAAGCGAATGTAGTTTCACACTCTCACATAACCATGGTCGACTGCATAAGTACACTATTAGCTATTCCGTGTGTGTGTGTGTGTGTGTGTGTGAGAGAGAGAGAGAGAGAGAGAGAGAGAGAGAGAGAGGAGAGAGAGAGAGAGAGAGAGAGAGAGAGAGAGAGAGAGAGAGAGAGAGAGAGAGAGAGAGAGAGAGAGAGAGAGAGAGAGAGAGAGAGAGAGAGTGTGTGTGTGTGTGTGTGTGTATGAGAGAGAGAGAGAGAGAGAGAGAGAGAGAGAGAGAGAGAGAGAGAGAGAGAGAGAGAGAGAGAGAGCTTGTGTGTGTGTGTCTATTCTGTGGCATAACTTGGAGGAATCAGTAGTCTACAGTGACAATAAAGACATTCTCTGGGTAAATTAAAGTCATCAGGGGTTAGTCAAATAAAAATGACCCACTCTATAGCACTCAAAGGCTTACATTCAACAAAAATAAAATAATCCGAGTGAACCATAATGATCACTTTACTGCACTGTACATACACATCGACAAATATTCACACTACATCTATTTTTTTATCTTTCTTTGTTAACGTCGAGGATTTTACAAAGTAAATCTTCACGTATAGCAATAACTTTCACTAGAGATATATAATTATTTTTATTTTGAGTATATTTTGTTGTATAAAGAATATATATATAATGTGTGTGTGTGATCTCAGTACAGTCAGTAGTTTCATAAGACTCGTTTGTGTTTTTAGGATATGATATTATTTTTGGTAGATTTCAGTATAAAGTATTAATAAAGGGACCCTGTGATGTGATGTAGTCAGAAAATTGGAATAAATGAGTCCTTCAAATATTGCCACGACACACACACACACACACACACACACACACACACACACACACACACACACACACACACACACACACACCTATATGCAAGGAGTTTGACAATTTCGTGGCATCGTTAGGAGGAATCAGAAGCCTCCAATTTTCAAACACGATCACAGGGTCCTTAAATGCTCGTACTCGTCTCCCCCTCCCCCCTCCCCTTCCACCATTTGCCCCCCCCCCAACCTCCCGTCCCTCCATTTGTCAACAAGTTACAACCTTTTTCCATCCAGTGTACTGTACCACTGAGATCACACACACACACACACACACACACACACACACACACACACACACCATCCTGTATACAACAAAATATACTCGAAATGAAATTATATATATATCTCTAGTGTAAGTTATTGGTATATGAAGCGATACACCCTGTTGAAGGAAGGACGACACACACACACACACACACACACACACACACACACACGTGCAGTTCATTACTCCTATATACATACATTACATTTCTTCTTGCCTGCTTCTGTCTGAGGATACAGTACGTCTGAACACACACACACACACACACACACACACACACACAAAAGAAAAAAAACACACACACAAAAGAAGAAATGAAAAGAACACACACAAAATATGAAAATAAACACACACACACAAAGGAAGAAAACACACACATACACACACACAAAAAAAAAAAAAAAAAAAAAAAAAAAATCAGACGCACAAATAAAAAAAACTCACACACACTGAAATGAATAGCCCATAATGATTCCTGCTGTCATACAACTTGAAGGTCATTAAAAGCAGGATTTCAAGGCTTAATGATCAAGTTGACCCCCATAACACTAATTAATATATACACTGTTAATAATAATAATAATAATAATATATGCTGTACCAACTAATACTTTCACCCCCCCCATCCCCCACTCCCATCTCCATGCCCCATACACCCACCCACCCACACTCATACACCCCCACCCACCCCCTATCCCCATGCCCCTACACCCCCCCCCCACACCCACCCCCATCCCACATCCCCATACACCCACTCACTCACACCCATACACTCCCCCCACCCCCACACCCACCCTCCATCCCCCCTACACCCACCCACCCACACCCATACACTCCCCCCACCCCCACACCCACCCTCCATCCCCCCCCACACCCACCCCCATCCCACATCCCCATACACCCACTCACTCACACCCATACACTCCCC
>JAWQEG010006863.1:0-67719 GCA_033782935.1 Petrolisthes cinctipes | reverse complement strand
ACATGTCTCTGTTTGTTTATCCTTGCTCTGTTATTGCATGTACAGTTGTATGAAAAAAAAAAAAAAATAATAATAATACTAATACTTCATCCCTCTTCACAACTTTCATATCTCTCTCTCTCTCTCTCTTCGTCTCTCTCTCTTCTCTCCTCTCTCTCTCTCTCTCTCTCTCTCTCTCTCTCATTGTAAGGGGGGTCATCTGTTGTTGTTGTTGTTGTTGATAGAGTGTAAAATGATTACCGATTCCTCTAAAAAAATATAATGAAATAACTGCATATCATTATTGTGCATCATAACAGATTTAAGACCTATTTATGTACATAGTTTGTGTGTGAGTGAGTGAGTGAGTGAGTGAATGAGTGAGTGAGTGTGTGTGTGCGTGTAAAATTACTGGCTATCAATATCTATCATAATAAACACGTCTGAACATCAATGAAAAATAAACTAGTTGTATATGGGTCATGTTCGAAATCGTAGCTTAACTTTTAGGTAAGTTGATTATTTAACCAGAGAGTCATTCCATCTATTTCATTATTATTGACATTGTTAAACTATTTATTGTTAGTGTATTATTATTCATTATCGTTATTGTTATTATTATTATTATTATTATTATTATTATTATTATTATTATTATTATTATATTATTTTTGTTATTATTATTATTTTTATAGGTATTATTAGTAGTAGTCATTATTATTTAAACAGCATAATAAAATATCGTGATAAATTCTAAACAGATGCATATGTGTATATGTGTATTTGTATATGTGTGTGTGTGTGTGTGTGTGTGTGTGTGTGTGTATGTGTGTGTGTGCGTGTGTACCTACCAAACATATTGAATACTCGTAACATCTCTATTTACATCGTTAGTGTTACCTGTCTGTTTGGTTGTGGTTATGTATATGTATGTGTTGTATACCTGTGTGTATGTATATGTGTATGTGTGTGTATATATTGTATACGCCTGTGTGTGTGTATATGTATACGCCTGTTTTGTGTGTGTTTGTGTGTATGTGTGTGTTGTATACGTCTCTGTGTGTGTGTGTGTGTGTGTGTGTGTGTTTGTGTGTGTGTGTGGAGAGAGAGAAATATTTTTATTTACGGAAAATTGCCTTTTCATGCAGCGCGTGTAGGCAATGTTTGGCTATTAAATGAATGCATATTTTTTACGTGTGTGTGTGTGTGTGTGTGCCCTGCTTCACTTAAAACGATATTCGTGTGTTCTTTCCACATACATACAGTCGCGGTCAAATATAATCATCCATATAGGGGTAACTCACGTAAGAGTTTGACAGTTTCCCCTCTGTTCCTTAGATGATAAACTCTCCAATAAATAGGTTAACTACCATCTTTTAATTTACTACAGAGCAGCTACACACTACTTAAAACAATAACATCATATGTGAACGTGAAAACATTAGACAGTAACTTGTTTGAGATACCCATATGTGGATGATTATTATTGACCACCGACTGTACATACATACATCCCTAAACAGATTCACCTCGGACATTCCTTTAACCACAAAAAAAATAATATGTTAATAAAACCCTCTGTCTACAAACCTGGGTGGCTACTGGTTCCTCTTCTAAACAATACCAGGAAACACAATGGTACATCAGCAAACCACTATAGTAGGCTATGTATGTATGTACAGTCATGGTCAATAATAATCATCCACATATGGGTAACTTTAACAATTTGCTGTTTAATGTTTTCATCTTCATATATAATGTTATTGTTTTTAAGTAGTGTGTAGCTGCTTGTAGTAAATTAAAAGATGGTAGTTAACGTGTGTGTGTGTGTGTGTGTGTGTTATTGTTTTAAGTAGTGTGTAGCTGCTTGTAGTAAATTAAAAGATGGTAGTTAACGTGTGTGTGTGTGTGTGTGTGTGTGTGTGTGTTATTGTTTTAAGTAGTGTGTAGCTGCTTGTAGTAAATTAAACGATGGTACTTAACATATTTATTGGAAAGTTTATCAGCTTAGGAACAGAGGGAAACTGTCAAAATCTTACGTGAGTTACCCCCTATATGGGATGATTATATTTGACCACGACTGTATGTACACTCGCAATCCAAAATATGTATCCAGGCTTGCTTCGAATAGCTTGATCGAGTATTAAGCGAGCTCAAGCAAATAGGAAATAGGATAAGCTTTGTAATTTGTTCACAATAGTATGTCAAATGATTCGAAGCTTCAACAAGACCTGGATACATATTTTGGGATTGCGAGTGTACATATATATCGGTTTCATGGAAAAGTCTGGTGGAATCAACATCTTCAAAATTTTATCAGCAGAGGAGATACGGGTCTGAGATGCGATTCCTCACCCCTGACCCTTTCCCTGACCCCCCCCCCACCCACTAATACTCCCTGACCCCATCCTAAACCCCCTGGCAGTCTATTGAAAAGTGGGAGAAGGACCCATCCCTAACCCCCTGCCTCACCCTGATGCCCCTAACACCCTGACCCCCCCTAACCCGCCCCCCCTGATCCCCCTAAACACCCTGACCCACCCTGATCCCTCTAACCCCCCTGACCCACCCCTAACTCCTCTAACCCCCCTGACCCCCCCTAACCCACCCCTGAATGACCCCTGACTGGTGGTTCCCTGAGTGACTGTGGAGTGAGGGTCGGGGTCACTCCAGGACTACTTGACCTTTCTCCATCTCCTTCTCTTCCTCCATCTCCTTCTCTTCCTCTTCCTCCTCCTCTTCCTTCACATCTCCTTCCTTCCTCCATCTCCTTCCTTCCTCCATCTCCTTCCTTCCTCCATCTCCTTCCTTCCTCCATCTCCTTCCTTCCTCCATCTCCTTCCTTCCTCCATCTCCTTCTCTTCCTCCTCCTTCTTTTCTTCCTCCTCCTCCTTCTCTTCCTCCTCCTCCTTCTCTTCCTCCTCCTCCTTCTCTTCCTCTTCCTCTTCCTCCTTCTCTTCTTCCTCTTCCTCCTTCTCTTCTTCCTCCTCCTTCTCTTCCTCTTCCTCCTTCTCGTCCAGACTGAAAAGGTGTAGTGATCACACGCGTTTTTGACCTGCTCTGTTTGACCTGCCCTTGTTGCCTGGAAAGACCGTCTCAGCTCCAGAAAATTAAACGAACGTTGAGTAGAAATTATAATTTTTGTATTTTTATCCTTCTATCCAGTTAGCATTGTATCTTAGGACACAAATTTTGCCTGTCCTATTGTGTGAGTGCATTTGTACTTCTGTGTGTTGTTATTAATTTTGAGTTCATTCATATTATTGTGTCTTAATTTTTGCTTAAATTTCACCACTGTGTTGTAAATTGGTGTATTATTTTTGTGTATATTAGTGTATTAACTTTGTGCATAAATTAGTATATTAATTTAGTGCATATATTAGTATATCAACTTTGTGTATATTGGTGTACTAATTATTGTATCCTGACACACCCTACTCCCATTCCTAAATTCCCAGGGGAATACCTTTTCGTACATGCTTAAACTTCTTATCCTTTTCCGTTTCTACCTGGCCTTCCCTTCTCTCTAACAGTCCCTACATCCTGCCAGTCCTAATCTACCTTCACTCACCTCGCGCTGCCTTGTCTTTTCCTCTCATATCTGCCCCTTTTCTTCTCTCCGTTTCATCCCCAAACTCTAAAGCCCAAACTCTCCCTAGAATTCACACATAACCAACACCATGCCTCATGCAACTCGATACATGTGCCCTTTGTGTTCAGGACAATTCCTGCTCGAGTTGTTTCTTGACCAAGATAGTCAAAACAGTTGCCTGTTTTGTTATAACAGGGAGAAGATCTTGGCCGAGGTTAGGGAACTTAGGAAAGAAGTTGTCACTTTGAAAAGACAACTTCAGGCAAAGGGTGACGATACTACTGTAAATAGTGACAGAACAGATGATAGCAGCAGGTCAGATGATAGCAACAGGGCAGACGATAGCGATAGGAATCACGGTTTCATTCAAGTAATGAATGGAGCCAGGGCCAAGGTCAATAATAATATTGTAAAAAGCGCCATCAAAGTTAGCAATAGATATGAAGTATTAAACGATGAAGTTGGGGAGGAACCTAGTTTCTCCTTGGTGGGGGATAGTCTAGTAAGAGGCCAGGATAACGAGTTCTGTAGGGATAGGAAGAAAAAGAGGACAAATAGATGCTATCCTGGTCATAAGATAGATGATATTATAGAGAAGGTTGACTATCTAGTAGAAAACTCACCAGAGGATACAACGTTTGTGACAATAGTTGGCACAAACAACCTCCGGCTAGATGACACCGACACCATATTAGAAAAGTATAGGAAAATGATTAGGGAATTCACCAACAGGAGAAGGAAACTAGCAGTGTGTGGCATCATTCCTAGATATGATGTTGGCCCTGACTATTTTAGGAAAATGTCGGTCGTCAATCGTAGATTAAAGGCGCTATGTAGGCAGGTTAATGCAGAGTTTTTAGATATCTGGCACCACTTTTGTAGGGATAGAATATTGTACAGTCGAGATGGCTTACATCTCAACAGTGTTGGTAAAGCGAGATTAGGAAGAGTGATAGGCGAATGTATAGATGAGATCCCAGCCTCTCAAGATGATGAGAGAAATGCCAACACTGAGGAAGGAGATAGACAGGAAGATAACGACAGGCAGGTAGAAACAGATAGGCATACAGAAACAGAAACGGATACGGTGCCAGATCCAGAGGACAACTCCGAGCAGGATTTTCACTGAACACATCGCGTTCGGCTCCACTGATAAGACACGGGCGTAACAAATTAAACCTTATGTATACAAACGCAAGGACCATTATTGGAAAAAGAGACGAACTGCTTGCATACGTAAATGCCGAAAATCCCGATATAATTAGAGTGTGTTGGGCAGCGGTGGAGTGAAGACGTGCTTCACAGAGCTCCTACATTTCCTTCATTTGTCCCTGCGATCACTTGTTTGAGCAGCCAGAATTCTTGCTGGCTGCTAGAGGTATGTTTCAACCTTAATCTAAACCAGATAAGCGCCATAATGTGTTGAAATTAATTGAAATGTGATAACATTCTGGCCTAACAACATACCCACTGTACACCCGCCACCTCAGCGCCATCTTCATTTTCTACACTCCAAACAACCATTTCCTCAATTGTCCCAGTGCCCTATTTTCTGCGCTATAATACTATTACAGCAGTGATGGCTCCCGGGAGGAGGAATAAGAAGCTTGAGGAAGCTTCTACTAGTGTAGAAGGCGCCTTATCACAAGACTCAAATGTATTAACAACCATTGGCGGGACCGGTAGACACAACACCTTAATGACCACCACCACCACCACCACCTCAGTGCCTGACGTAACAGAGATAATCAACCAGGAATTATCCAACACCAATCTACCAGGTGATATGCAGGCACTTGTGACCATCATAGGCAAAGTTATTCAAACACAATTTGACACATATTTCTCCAAGGTCGACAACTTAATCACTACCAATAACAGACAAATTAACCAGATGCAAACTAAAATTAATGAACTAGAAAATAAAATAATCAATTTAGAAACAACAATAGATGACGTGGATCAGTACGAACGTAGAGACACAGTGATAATTAGTGGCCTCTCATTACCTGATGAATTAACCAATGAAAACCCCTGTGACCTCATAGTGAACACCATCAAACACCACCTCCATGTTAACATGACACATACAGATATTAATGTTGCACATCGCATTGGCCGTAAAACTCAAGGGAAAACAAGACCAATAATAGTGAAACTGCAAAACCGCATCAAAAAATCAGAACTAGTACACGCATGTATAACCGTAAAACCACAACTGTATATTAATGAATCACTGACCCCTAAACGTCGTGAGATATATACTGTAATTCGTAGAATCAGGACACAACACAAACACCTTTTCCAACAATGTCACACTTCTGATGGTAGGATAATAGTGAAACTTAAAAACTCCACAATTAAACACACCATAACCAATGACCAGTCACTTGCTCTATTCCTTGATAATCATCCAATCTTCAAAAATACAGCTGAAAACCTGAACTAACGCTTATTTGGATTCATAAGATTGTTGATATTAATAACACTACTATTTGCAATGTGATTACTATTATTGTTAATATTTCTAATGACACCATTAATATTTATGTTACCATATCGTATATATGAATTTTTTTTTTTTTTTCTAATAGAGCTACTAATATTACTACTACTACCATTACTACTACTTTCTTCTACTACTGCTACTACTTTCTTCTACTACTACTACTACTTTCTTCTACTACTACTACTACTACTACTTTCTTCTACTACTACTACTACTTTCTTCTACTACTACTACTACTACTTTCTTCTACTACTACTATTACTTTCTTCTACTACTACTACTACTACTTTCTTCTACTACTACTACTATTTTCTTCTACTACTACTCTCTTCTACTACTACTACTACTACTACTACTTTCTTCTACTACTACTACTACTACTTTCTTCTACTACTACTACTACTTTCTTCTACTACTACTACTACTTTCTTCTACTACTGCTACTACTTTCTTCTACTACTACTACTACTTTCTTCTACTACTACTACTACTACTACTACTACTACTACTACTACTACTACTACTACTACTACTACTACTACTACTACTACTACTACTACTACTACTACTATTACTACTACTACTACTACTACTATTACTATTACTATTACTAATACTATTACTACTACTATTACTATTATTACTATTATTACTATTACTAATCTTACTATTACTATTACTATTACTACTATTACTATTATTACTATTACCATTACTACTAATACTACTACTACTACTATTACTACTACTACTACTACTACTACTATTACTACTACTACAACTATTACTATTACTACTATTACTATTACTACTACTATTACTATTACTACTACTATTACTATTACTACTAATATTACTATTACTATTACTACTACAATTACTATTATTACTACTATTACTACTATTACTATTATTTCTAGAACCACAAATACTTCTACTACTACTACTACTACTACTACTACTACTACTTCTACTAGTATTTTTATTCTTTACAATATGTACAATGGTATATTCATAAGCAAATTGTTTCATCTATGGTATATATACTCCTATTTTGTTTTCCCTGGTAAATTTTGTCCTTTTGCTGCTATTACTATATACCATGTATAAACTATTCTACCTGCTAAACTAGGTACAACACATGCATACCCGTTGCAGACTGGCCTTTATCAGTCTCATATATATTTATAAATAAGTTTTTTTTTTTTTTTCTTCTTCCTTTATTATTACAATTTTTTGTTGTTATTGATAAATTTACTCCCCTCTCAACTGTCTCTCGAATCTCCTCTCTCCCTTCCTCCCCTACCTCTAATCCTCTGACAAACTACAACCTTTAACTTAATATAACTTTCTATTAATGAACATAACAAATAGTAATCTGTTTGACACGCTCCTAAAATATGTTGATGATAACCAAAATGAAAACAATGTTGATCTTGAAATTATTAATTCTATATATAACACTTTAAACATCAATGATATATGTAAGTATCATGACTTACAGTCATATAAATTAAGTATTCCATCTAATGTAATTAACTATTTAAGCGTTCTACATGTCAATGCTCGGTCCCTGAACAAGAACTATGATCACCTTACTACTCTTATTCAATCCCTTCCCAAACTTCCTGACTTACTATGCATTAGTGAAACCTGGCTTACCCCAAATACTGCACCATATAATGATATTGCTGGCTTCAATTCTTTCCATACACATAGATCCGGAGGCTACGGGGGTGTTGCTATTTTTGTGAATAGTAACATCTCTTGTACACAATTAAATGATTATTGTATTCATGATGATAACGCTGAAATTTGTACTATTCAAATCAATTTTGATCAAACAAAGTTCATTATATGTACCATCTATCGTCACCATGATAAACACCATAAAGTTAATGAATTCAATTTATTTATGGATGAATTTTTATCTCAAGCCATTTTTACTAATAACCATACTATCATTACTGGTGACCTCAATATCAATTTATTGGAACATGATTCTCATCCACCTACAAATAATTTCTTGACAATGATGCAATCCTATAATTTCTTTCCTCATATATCACGACCCACAAGATTTTCTGATGATAATTCTAATGCTTCTCCTTCCCTATTAGATCACATATGGACTAACTATAATGTTCCCTCCTCCTCCCTCGGGAATCATCCTCTTTCCTATCACCGACCATCTTCCTGTATTCCTTAACATTCCAGTTTTCGACAGACTTAACACTAAACATAAGATTACATTCAGAATTAAATCAAGCGAAAATCGTCAGAAATTAAAAGCCAAACTTTCGGAAATTAATTGGGTGTCCTTGTTGAAATATCAAGATACTAACATTAATTGTAATCTTTTTCTTGATACGATATATAGTTTATACTTTTCATGCTTTCCGCTCATCACTAAACATATATCCTCTAAAAGACTGCAAAAGCCATGGCTAAACCAAGAAATTGTTAAAGCAATTAAACATAAATTTGCTCTCTATAAATCTTTCAAACTTGGAATTATCACCTTGGATGTTTACAAAACTTACAGAAATCAACTCAATGCTACCATTAAACAGACAAAAAGAAATTATTATCTTAATAAATTCAGTAATTTCAAAATTAACACCAAACACTTATGGAAAACTATATATGAATTATCTAATTATTCTGTTAAAAAACATGATACCACTCACTCTATTAGTCACAATAATATAATTAAAAACACTCCTACCGATATCTCCGAAGCATTCAATGAGTATTTTGTAAACATTGCTCCTCAACTCGCTAGCAAACTGCCACCTAAAATAAACTCCCATAATATTTATCTCCGTGGTAATTATCCAAACTCTATGGCTATACCTCCAATAACTAACTACGATACCATGAGGATAATATCAACTTTGAAGGATAAGTCAGTACATCTTGATGAGATCCCACCAAACATTATCAAAGAAAACAAAGATACGCTCTCTATACCACTCTCAATATTGTTTAATCAATCCATAAATACAGGCATCTTCCCAGACAGATTCAAAATCGGAAAAGTAATACCCATCCACAAGGCAGGCAATAAATCTGATATATCAAATTACCGACCAATTTCTCTTCTACCAATGTTTTCCAAAATATTTGAAGCACTTATGAAAAAGCATTTAATGTCATTCCTAGATAAACATAACATTTTAAATAACAAGCAATTTGGCTTTCGGTCTGGTCGAAGCACTCTTGAGGCTATCAACACATTTACATCAGATGTTTATTCTGCTCTTAACAAAAACAAATCGATCTTATCAGTTTTCATTGATTTTCGTAAAGCTTTTGACACCATTCAACCCAATATTCTTCTTGACAAAATGTATCACTACGGTATACGAGGGTGTATACATGATTGGTTCAGTTCCTACCTAAATAATAGAAGTCAATATGTAATTCTTAATAAGTGTTCTTCCCCAACTAAATCAGTAAACCTTGGAGTTCCACAAGGTAGTATCCTTGGACCGATCTTGTTTCTATTATACATTAATGATATTTGTAATATATCTAACACTTTAGAAACCATTTTATTTGCCGACGACTCAACACTTTATATGATAGGAGATCAACCTACTGATTTAATCAACAGTGCAAATTTAGAGCTTGAAAAATTTTCAAATTGGTGCTTGGCTAACCAACTCACAGTAAATACCACAAAAACATATTATATGATATTCAGCAACATTATCTCTAAATACCAACCATTGCCGAATCTAACAATATTAAATGATGATATCCAACAGGTTTACAAAACTAAATTTCTTGGCGTAGTTTTTGACAAAAAAATGACATTCAAGCACCACATTTCTGCTCTTTGTTTGAAACTGTCCAGAATTATTCCACTCCTCCTCAAAGTTAAGCATTACGCCCCACCAGAAGTTCTCAAATGTATTTATTATGCTCATATATATCCTCATTTAAACTACTGCAACTCAATTTGGTCAAATACTTATTCCACTCATTTACATAACCTCAACATTCTACACAAAAAAATTATCAGGATAATGACTAATAGTGACTTTTGTACACACACACCACCATTATTCAAATCACTAAATATCCTTAACTTAACTGACAACTCTAAACTGAATATTGCATCCTATATGTACAAACAAATAAAATCAAACCTATACAATCTACAACCTCTTCACACTTATCATACTCGTAACCAAGATTTACTACCTATACCCAGACACAAACTAACACTGTTCGCACATTCACTGTTATACCTTGGTCCCAAAACATGGAATAATATTCCCAGCAATATTAAACAATCTGTCAGTCTACAATCCTTTCAAAATAGCTACAAGAAACACCTACTATCCCTGTATTCTTAATTAATACTTTCTCTTTATTCTTCTTGATATAATTCTGTTGCATTTATTTTTATTATTATGATTACTTACATTGTATTTTATTATAATTATTATTACAATTGTTATTAGTATTATTATTGTCATTGTCATTATCATTACTTTTATCATTACTAATATTATTGCTTTATATTATTTCATTGCATTAACAATCTTGTCATGTTTATCTTTAGCAGTATTATAAATAATATTGTGGATATTATTATTATTATTATTACTACAATTATTATTGTTATTATTATCATTGTTAATATTGTTGTTGTCATCATTATTATTATTATTATTATTATTATTATTATTATTATTATTATTATTATTTTCACTATTATTATTGTTATTACAACTTTTTTACCATCATTATTAGAGTTACTATTATATTATTATTATCATTATCATTGTTGTTGTCGTCAATGTCTTTGTTATTATTACCATTTTCATCAATATTATTATTATTATTAATATTATTATTATTATTGTTACTATTATATTATCATTATTGTCATTATTGTTGTTATTGTTATTTATTATTGTTGTTTTCATTATTATTATTATTACAAATTGTTTCAATAGTACTTCTATGTAAATAATCTTAGTCAAGGATTTACACTTTACCATTGCCCAAAAAGCTCATGCTTATAAAGGGCTGTTTGTCACCATAACAACTCTCTTGTAATATTACTCATGTATGGCAAACATAATAAATTGAATTGAATTGAATTGAATTGAATTGAACAGAAACATGGTTAAATTTTAACGATAAACATTATTTGGCAGAAGTAGCTATCCCAGGTTATCAAGTTTTTGCTAACTGTAGGACACATAAAAAAGGGGGTGGAGTTCTTTTATTCATTAGAGATAACCTGGGTAAAATCGAAATAAATAAAGACAAACACGATGCATATGATTCTATATATGTCAAACTCAAAGTAAATGGAAAACATTTAATCATCGGTACAGTATATCGTTCCCCCAAAACCACTACAGAACATGACAATTTGCTATACGAAGAGATAAAATCAGTAATAGAAAATAAAAATGCCATTATATGTTGTGATTTTAACCTTCCAAGAATAAACTGGAAACTTCAGTCAGGCAACAACGAAGGAAAACGTCCGTTGAAAGTCGTTCGTAAACTCTATTTAAATCAATTGGTACAAGAACCAACTCTAGATAATAATATCCTCGACCTTGTTTTAACAACAGACCTGGATTTAATCAGTTCATGCGAAGTCGGTGAGTCCCTTGCAAACAGCGATCACAGAATAATTAGATGTAACATAAATTGTAACACTATAATCTGCGAAAATAATCAGTTAGTACTTAACTATAAAAGAGCAAACTTTGACAATATTAGAAAAGAACTAAAAGAAATATTTTGGACAGAATTGTAAATAATGAAGACGTCGATACGATTTGTAATATATTTACAGAGAAACTCCTGTCAATTGAAAAGAAACATGTACTGAGAATAAAGAAACGAACGAACAATCGCAAATCAGTTTGGATGACAAATGAAATTCAGCTAACTATTAATAATAAGAGAAAGGCATATAAAGTATATAAACGTACCGATTCACCCATAGACTATAACAAATATGTAGATACAAAACGTAGGAGTAAAAGACAAATTAGACATGCCGAGCGTAACTATGAGAAAAGTATTGCCCCTGAGTCCAAGACAAATCCCAAGAAATTTTATCAGTATATCAGAAATAATAAAAACGTGAAACCAAGCATAGGGCCAGTACTAAACAAAAACAATGCCTTAGTTAATGGGAATAAAGATATTGCAACCGTACTAAATGAACATTTTAACTTAGTTTTTACAAAGGAAAATGAAATTAATTTGCCAGAACCTCCAAACTTTTCACAGGTAGCAGATGGTAATAAACTAGAAATTAATGAATTTACAGATGAAGAACTCTTAAAGTATTTAAAAACACAAGATCCTTTTAAAAGTGTAGGATGTGACGAAGTGTCCCCCAGATTATTACGTGAATGTCATAGAGAAGTTGTACAACCTTTAAATATAATATTTAATAAGTCACTAAGCAAATGTAAAGTGCCAGCCCTTTGGAAAAAAGCCAATGTAACTCCTATATTTAAGAAAAGTAATAAAAGTCAAGCCGGAAACTACCGCCCAATAGGCTTAACATCTGTTATAATAAAAATATTTGAAAAACTTTTGAGAGATAAAATAGTATCACATCTAGATGAGCAGAACTTAATTCTGGACTCTCAACACGGTTTCCGTAACAACAGATCTTGTTTAACAAATTTACTCGAGTTTTTTAACTATATAAGCTGTAATGCAGACGAAAAAGTGCCAACTGATATTATATATTTAGACTTTCAGAAAGCGTTTGACACAGAACCACACAAGCGACTACTATTAAAGTTAAAAGCACATGGCTTAGGGGAACAGTTGTGTACATGGATTGGAGATTGGCTTTCCTCTTTAGGCCTACTCCCTTCCTTCATTCCTTCCTCCCTCCTCTTCCTCCGGCTTATCCCCCCTTCCCTCCTTTACTCCCTTCCTTCCCTCCTCACCACCTTCTACGAACCACTAATAACAGCAAGCAATACAAATTACAGAACTGTGTCTGCAGAGAGAGAGAGAGAGAGAGAGAGAGAATATATATATATATATATATATATATATATATATATATATATATATATATATATATATATATATATATATATATATATATATATATATATATATATATATATATATATATATATATATATATATATATATATATATATATATATATTTATTTATATTTATATTTATGACCGACCGTATCGAAGGAATACTAAGAGAGGAAAAGTGAAATATCTCACTGCAATCCTCTTACCCTGGGCATTGAAGACCCCGTGATGTAGTCAGAAAATTGGAGGTTAGTGAGTCCTTCAAATAATGCCACGAAACACACACTTACTGTACAGTCGGCGGCAAAAGTCCTGTCGTCTCACATGCTTCACCTAAGCACGCGTTTTTGATAGACTCGAGATTATTAGGTGTAGAAAACGTGCTTATTTCTCGAGTCCATGAATTCTGTGAGACTCGTTGAAGCAGGTGAGGCGATAAGACTTCTGCCGCCGACTGTACTGTACATTGAAGGAGCTGGTTTCGTGGTATAGTCAGGAGGGATTAGAAGCCACCTGGTCCCATACACGAACACACGATCCGTTGCTCCATAGCGCTAAGGACCGTGGGTTTGACATTACACATCAGGGTGATCTAGGGTTTATGTGAAGGTCAACTGTACTGGTGGAAATGGAAGGCTTTTGGTGCCACTAACTAACCTATGCCACGAAATACACTACTGTATCTCATTCTTCTTATAATTATGGTATTTACTGATCATTATTCCCAATTCTTTTTAAAAACATAATCTTTATAACTCCATGTAAATGTAGTCATTAAATAAATAATTTTGCATGATGAAACAGCCTCCCAACAAAGTTTGTACATACAGTAGCCTAATGGGACTCAGGAAAAGTCAGCATAATGAAATAACATGATGACATAAAACTGAAATACACACCCTTTGGGGGAAAGTTTAATTACTGAGTAAACTGAAACTTGAATTAATAAAATGGTCCATAACGAAGAAGGTTACTGCATAATATAGGAGAATAATGCAAGATTACAGAAAAACTATAGATATACTATACTTCAGTGGCTCAGGGAGTTTTCCTCAAAATGATAAAATAACTATTAATCAAAAAATAAAAATAATAATAATAATAATAATTTTCCTATACAGTATTTCAAGTTATTGTGCAACTTGAGTGCAGCATCATTCATATCATATATCTCTCACCAAGCCATATACAGTAAACCTTTGCCAGTAAAAATAGACCAACTAAAGGCTATAGTACAGTAACAGTACAGTAAACAAATAGCACACTTCAAAATCAAGAATAAAATCCGTGAACACTTTAAAGCTTCCCAACCAACCACATTTGTAAGGTTTCATTATTTTCCAAAAGCTGAGTATCCGCAATCACAAAATCTACCCAACAGCAAGATAATGATGATCACTGTATAGTTTACTCACTAAATTCATTAAATAATTCACCCAGAAGTCATTTAAACGACTAACATTCTTTCGTTTGCGTGCTTACAAACCAATACCAACCACTGTGGAATCGACCCATAGTTTCATAATAATACTCAACTACACAGTCTATTCACAAAGGCAGCTGGTCATCACTCATATACTGAACTGCAGAACCAATAATCTCCTTACATTACAATACTACTTAGTGTTAAAAGGTTCGAGTCTGAGTGCCAGTGTAATGATAAGCCTACAGTACCCAACATACTGTACTGTACTTTTACACCAATACTGTACCGTTGTTTTTTACTTGGTGGAATTAAAGGACAGTAGTAACATTAACCATTTTTGTATAGTTCACTAGGGGACAGTTCAATCATTTTGGGAATTAAAGGACAGTAGTAACATTAACCATTTTTGTATAGTTCACTAGGGGACAGTTCAATCATTTTGGGAATTAAAGGACAGTAGTAACATTAACCATTTTTGTATAGTTCACTAGGGGACAGTTCAATCATTTTGGGAATTAAAGGACAGTAGTAACATTAACCATTTTTGTATAGTTCACTAGGGGACAGTTCAATCATTTTGGGAATTAAAGGACAGTAGTAACATTAACCATTTTTGTATAGTTCACTAGGGGACAGTTCAATCATTTTGGGAATTAAAGGACAGTAGTAACATTAACCATTTTTGTATAGTTCACTAGGGGACAGTAAAATCATTTTGGGAATTAAAGGACAGTAGTAACATTAACCATTTTTGTATAGTTCACTAGGGGACAGTTCAATCATTTTGGAAATTGAAGGACAGTAGTAAACGTAAACCATTTTTGTATAGTTCACTAGGGGATAGTTAAATCATTTTTGAGCATGATCAGTTTAAGGACCCTGTGATCGTGTATGAAATTCAAATTTGGAGGCTTCTGATTCCTCCTACCTTTGCCACGAAACAAGCTCCTTCCATATAAATGATGTTCGTGGCAATGTTTGAAGAACTCAATTATCTCCAATTCTCTTACTACATCACAGGGTCCCATAAGACGAGATTAAACTAACTAATGGCGTAGGCTAGTTGTCTATTGTATGGAAAAACCTTACGTAGGCTACCGCTCCTGGGACTACATTTCGTGTTTTCCTTACAATGCAACACTCTCTCTGTTGAACCACATGGCATATTATAAAGTGAATGACAAATATAATTATAAAAGAGTGCATTATAAATGGAATTAAATGCTGGCAAAAAGTTTATGCCGGGTGCCGATTTCACTCATCGTGCTGCAATAAACAGTTATTAATTAATACACTTGTTAATTTTTCTTACCTTTAATACTTTGTGCACCCTCCATGACGTCTCTTCACTTTCCTCAGTCGCTTGGGTAGTGATTGGGTAAGTTTTTGTAGGGTTACAGGTGATATATTTACCCAAGACTCCCCAGTTGCAGCCTCGAGCTTATGAACGGTGCCGACGTCCTTGCCTATTAAATCCCGTTTTATTATGTGCCACAGGTTCTCTATGGGGTTAATATCGGGACTGTTTACAGGCCAGTCATTAATAAACTAGGAAAATCTGTATATGAGTTTCACGAGGCAAATATTTACAATTTATGTATATTTAAGTAGGGGACAATGTAGTGTATTCGTGTGTAATGAATGTAATTGGCGATTGCACTTACTTTCGGCAGAATAGGCTTTCGAAAAATCGCGACCGCTTTTGAGACTAATAAGTCCAGAGAAGCAACACCACACCATTAAATTAAATTATCCTGGTGTTTTACAGTACCGTGAATGTAGCAAGGGTCAAGAGGTATGTCACTACCCTTGTCACGATACACATTACCATCTCTATAACTAGTCACTGAGAAAGTTGTCTTATCACTTCATAACACATAACACTCCACGCCAGTTATTTCTTGGCAAAGTCGACCCTGTCCCTATGCCTCTTTTGGACAACAGAGGTGGTTTAATCATGGCCCGTCGACTGGTGTAGCCAAAATTTTGAATAGACCGCCTAAACGATTTTACAGACATTTTCTGAAACAGTCCTTTACAATACGAGATGTAATGTGAAGATTCTTTTCTAACTCCCCCCCTCACAATATTCGGTATTTATTGAAAGAATTACCGTTTTGTAGCAGTGTTGCCAGATCCAGCTAGGTCCCAGTATTTTGCCCTGGTCATTTTCTGTACTTTACCACGATTATTTCCCGGTAGTTTGCCCAGGTTAGGTCCCGGTAGTCTGCTCAGGTTAGGTCACGGTAGTCTGATGCGGTCTAGGTTAGGTTAGGTCAGGTCAGGTAAGGTCAGGCTAATTTCAAAATGCCCCATTTGAATATGCCCTATCTTGGAAATGGAGCATTTTCAGAGAAAATGCCATAGAAGAAAATAGTTTTAGAATGGTCTAAATAAGTGGGTAAGGAAGGTAGAAAAACCTTACCCAATAACGGTAATTCATTCAATATTTACCCAATATTCTTCTTTCCACGATCAGAAATTTTTCTTGGCCTACCAGAGCGACATTTCTGAGTTACGAGTATAAAGTTATCTACCAACCCAAGCACCAACTGAACGTTCTGATACACCTGTTTTGTCTATTTCCTTAGTCTGGTGGCCTGTATCTTTTAGTGCGACAATCTTGGAGATGATATCCTGTGTTAGCTGAGCACGGCGAGGCATGATAATTAATGACACCACAACACAGTGCACGAATATCCAGAAAACACGGTAATTGAATGGGCTCACAGAACATGGTAGTCCTCCTCTTACTGAGGCGAGGGAAACACTGTGGATTAGAGATGAAAGACTCGCGAGTCAATCGTTCAAATTGAACGACTCCTTTCACTGAATCGGGACTCACGAGTTACTTGTAGAACTCGACTCGATTCGACTGACCTAGGAATCTCGCACGCGCGGCAGCGGTGGTACAGTTGCGGAAGGGAGTTTCTTTATCACCCTGGGCTCCTCTATACCCTACCCCACAAGGAGGTGACGGAGGTGTAGAGAGTTGAACATATAACGACGGAGATGATTGGTCGATAAGTTGCTAGGAAAGTTTAGTGATAATATAACCTTATTATATCTAAAGAAGAGAGCATTGTGGTGAACTAAATATATTATGTTTATTTGCCATATATACAGTATATGAAGAACAGTAGCATACATTGTTAATGAGGAACTGAATTATAACGCATACTGGAATAACTCGTTTTATATTCTCAGTTGTGGTTGTCATACATCAGCCAACTGATGGTGATGGGAGGGGATCTGCCTGGCATTGCTTCACGGTCTCACGGCTCGTGCTGTGATTCGTTTTAAGGCTTCAAATATTCATTTCTACCTTAGTAATAGGGATAGGTTATATGCTTTTTATTAATTATAGACAAATTTATAACGATTTACATTTACAGATAGTGAAGTAGTGTTATCGTTTGATGTTAATTTTGTCATCTGTTTTCTTATATATTTTCAGTACGAACTGTTAACATTTATTTTGATAGAGCCTAGTGAGATGAAGAGCGTTGAGTTAAAATAAGCATTTGCTTGACAAAATGGTAAGAACAACACTCTATGACGAGGAGCCTTTATTGACGACGTTTCGCTATTGCTTCTTGAGGTCAAAGGCATATCCATATAACATACAGTACTGTGTAACTTATAGTTCTATTTTAATTGTATGTGACTGTATTCTGTTTTCTTCCACTTCCTCCGTTACCATTCCATGTTTTGTTTTTTTATTTGCCCTGATGTTCTTTCCTTTCCCATTATCAGCTCGTCTCTCCTCTCCCCCCCCCCCATTCTACCTCCGTTTCCTTCCTCCTGCGTGAATTCACCCACCCCCATCCCAACTTCTCTTTCCCCCCTCCTCCCGCCTCCCGCCTATCTCGTGACCCATGGAGGTAGTATAGGTGGAGTCGCCATGGCTCACTAATCCAGGGGATTAAGTGAAGCCGCCGAACTGTCATTTTCGGCGCCTTCAATATGGCGGACACAAAAGTATGTTTCAGTAAAAGTGGACTTCTGACCTGACTTCTGACCTGACATACAAAGGAATGCGCCATCTTGAAGGCGCCGGAAATGACAGATTGGTGGCTTCACAAATCAGGTCCTCACGGCGACTCCACCTATACAACCTCCTTGTCGTGACCCTTCCGCCTCTCCCCCCTACCCCTCTCCCCCTCTATGAGCGGTATACATATATATTCGTTTACTCTACCTGTTCTCACTCATACCTGAAGAGGGCTACGTGATGTAACCGAAAAGTCGTATATCTTTTTCAATAAATTACAAATAAATGTGGGTTTTACACTAGACTTCTGCATTCACGGCATTGTGAATTTTTCTTGTTCATTAGGCCCCCTTCACACGACGCGACCATGGCAGCGCGACCATATGCTTGTATTGGATTAGATGGAGCCCTTCACACGGGGTCGCGCTGCCAAGTCTGGCCGTGCGACCAGATTTCTGGTCGCCAGGGAAGGCGACCAAGTGAGCGGCCAACCTGGTCGCGCGACCACATGTTTACGTAGAAACAAATGGAGCTATTCAGACGAGACGCGACCATCAGCGCGACCAGATGTGTGTGATCATGGAGGAAGACTTTGATACTGAACATTTTATTGTGGAAGTTCAATCGAGGCCTGCTCTAACTAACCCAGGAAACAATTCACATCAATGTTTAGTAATAGGGAATGTGTTTTGTGACATAGTTTGGAGGATTCAGTAGCCTTCCAATTAACTCACAAGAATCTCTCCCACTAATTTGACCAGACGACCGAGATTGTCGTCGTTTGACCAGAGGATGGAGGAAGCCCATGAAAGTATGATATTACAGAACGGAGGAAATAATGTGCTTTAGAAATTTTCACTTGATTATTTTCCTCAAAGCCTCCTTCAACCAATGTCACTCACTATAACTGGGAATTTAAATGTGTTATAATATGTTCATACACTTCTTTAATTTATATCCTGTATTTATATCCTACATGTTGATTTTGGGTATTATATATGTTCTTATTACCTGTTTCTGTCTTGCTTTCTTTTTGTTTATCTCACTTTTCTATTTACTATCTCCATCTATACATCACTTCCAGTGTGTCTTTATCTTTATTTCTGTTTATCTCTCTTTATTGTTTACTATCTTCATCAATAAATCTCTCTCTCACTCTCTCTCTCTCTCTCTCTCTCTCTCTCTCTTGCTTGCGCAATTGTGAGTCCATCACAATAACAACTGCCGCTTCTTCCACCTCCATGACGAGACCGTGAGTGGTAGGAATGGCGCCAAAATATCCTTGGCCGCACGACCATGGTCGCGTCGAGAGAATGAAACGCGACCATGGTCGCGCGGCCAATAATCTCATGGTCGCGCGGCCATGGTCGCGTCGTGTGAAGGGGGCCTTATACAGTACTGAACCTTAAATATGCGCGCTCCATGGGGAAGGGTAGAGGCGGAGGTGGTAAGGGGGTGGGGGGTTGCGAGGGAGTATACAGGCGCGGGTGAGCGAGGGAACTGGGTGTGTGTTGGGGGTGCTTGAGGAGAGGTAGGGAGGAAACGAGAGCAAAAAGGGGTGGAGATAGCCAGGTTGCCGTTAAAGCTGACAAACTATATATAATAACAAACATGATGACAGAATGAAGCTAATGACAATTGCAATGTTTACATTGGAAACATGGCAACAATGAAGATAAACATTGTAAACCCTCAAACATAAACCGCATTATATAACTATAAACCCATTCACATAAATATTTTTATACATATTAAGCAGGTCTCCATTCTCAGAGAGAGAGAGAGAGATAGAGTTTGAGTGAGCGAGTGGAAGTGGGGGAAGGGGAGAGCGAGAGGAAGAGGACGAAACATACAAACAGAGAGAGAGAGAGAGAGAGAGAATGATTATTATGATGGTAGAAAAATTCGTTTGTGATGAATGGAGAGGACTTGTTATGAGGTTTTCTACAATATTAAAACAGAGATTTACACACACACACACACACATATATATATATATATATATATATATATATATATATATATATATATATATATATATATATATATATATATATATATATATATATATATATATTTAACATATAAGCTGAGAAAAGTTAAACCAGGTTTCTGGTGGGGTCAGGCCGTGTAGTTCCTTGTGTAGTGTGTTGCAATGTTCCCTAAACTAGGGATTCATAACTTCTGTGATATAATGTAAAAGGCACACAGATAATAACACATAACAATACAATTTCGACGTAAATATTTTTGTATCCCAAATAAAAAGATATATATAAAGCATAATATATTAAGTAACGTATAAACAAACATGTGAAGCAACCAACACCCCGAAGCGTTACTCGATAATCTCAGGGCCTCAGTCTCAGGCCACGACCTTCAATCCCGAGGTTGAGGTATAAAAAAATAATAAACTAAGGTCTTTGTGTGGCAATAAAGAAATGTTGCTTATATAATACAATGTTGTCTCTTATATCGAATTATACCGTAGTTCTTGGTTAGGTAAGTAAAGTAACGTTTATGTCTATAATATAATTTGAAAGAAAATAATTAAAAATATAATAATATAAAAATAAATAAGAAAACAGATGACAAAATTAACAACAAGCGATAACACTACTTCACTATCTGTAAATATAAATCGTTATAAATTTGTCTATAATTATATAAAAAGCATATAACCTATCCCTATTACTAAGGTAGAAATGAATATTTGAAGCCTTAAAACGAATCACAGCACGAGCCGTGAGCCCGTGAAGCAATGCCAGGCAGATCCCCTTCCATCACCATCAGTTGGCTGATGTATGACAACCACAACTGAGAATATAATACGAGTTATTCCAGTATGCGTTATAATTCAGTTCCTCATTAACAATGTATGCTACTGTTCTTCATATACTGTATATATGGCAAATAAACATAATATATTTAGTTCACCACAATGCTCTCTTGTTTAGATATAATAAGGTTATATTATCACTAAACTTTCCTAGCAACTTATCGACCAATCATCTCCGTCGTTATATGTTCAACTCTCTACACCTCCGTCACCTCCTTGTGGGGTAGGGTATAGAGGAGCCCAGGGTGATAAAGAAACTCCCTTCCGCAACTGTACCAGTACTATCCGACTCAGCCCGAGTTTTTTTTTACCACGATATGTAGAATGTTCTTCAAACAGGTCCATAATCTAATGCAAATCTATAGCGAGTGGGAGGGAGTTGGCAACATTCAATAATTCACCGGGTAATGAGCGAGTGAGTACAACCTACTCCATACTCGGCTGGCTAGTAGTCTGCTGTCTTTCTATCTATATGTCGGTGTGTGTGTGTGTGTGTGTGATTTTCACGTTTTCTCTCTCACAGCTCTCTCGTAAATTCCTCCCCCCTCCCCCCCCCAGTATCTCTCTCTCTCTCTCTCTCTCTCTCTCTCTCTCTCTCTCTCTCTCTCTCTCTCTCTCTCTCTCTCTCTCTCTCTCTCTCTCTCTCTCTCTCTCTCTCTCTCTCTCTCTCATTCTTCCATTTCCTACTTCATTAGGACTTGAGGGAGGAAGGTGGTATGCTTTTTATTACCCTGTTTGTCTGTATGTCTGTTATTTTTTTTTTCACTCGTTCGTTTCATTATCTCCCTTCTCTCTTTCCTTCTTGTCATCTCCTCTTTCTCTTCCTTTCCTTCATGCTCTCTTTACCTTCATGTCTCTCTCTCTCTCCTTTCTTTCTTTCTGTTCTTAATTATCTCTCTCACTTTTATCTTCCTCTTCCTCTATCTCCCCTTTCGTTACTTATCCTCTTCTTCTCTCTTCCTTTATTCTCTTACACCAAATTATTATTATTATTATTATCATCTTCCTCCTTTCTCTTCGTTCTCTCTTCCTTACTTCATCTCTCTTAATTAATCTCACTTTCCTCTCTTCCCTTCTTTCGTTTTTTTTTTCCCATCATCGACTTCTACTTTCACTTGTCTTTTGTTCTCCTTTATTTCCATTCCCCCCTCTTCCTTTCTTCTTATCTTTGTTCAATCTCGCCTCTCCCCTCTTTCATTCCATACCTTTCCCTCTATTGTATTCTCATCTTCGTTATAACTCTCTCTCTCTCTCTCTCTCTCTCTCTCTCTTCTCAGTTTTCCATTTCTCCTTTAGCCTCTTTCTCCTTTTACTTCATTTTTATCCTATCATTCCTTTTTCTTTCTATCTTCTGTCTTTTATCTATTTCCTTTTATTCTTTTCTACTTCTTACTTTTTCTATTCTTCATATTTTTCCTTTTCTCATCTTCCTTCTCTTTCTTCTTCTCCTCTGCATCTTTTCTTTTTCCCTTTTCCTATATTTTTCGTCTTTTTCTTTCCCTTCTTTCCTCCTCTTTCTCCATTTATTCTCTCTTTCTCTCCACTATTATTTCCTCCTTCCTCATCTCCTTCCTTTTAACTTTTTTCGCTTCCTAATTATTATCTTATGTATGTATTATATTTCTTGCTCCCTCCTCCCTTCCATTATTCAGTTTCTTCTACTACTTCTACGTTCTTTATTCACGTCTCTCTCTCTCTCTCTCTCTCTCTCTCTCTCTCTCTCTCTCTCTCTCTCTCTCTCTCTCTCTCTCTCTCTCTCTCACACACAAATTTCCATCATATTCTCATTCCTCTTTCACCTTTTTCTCTCCCACCAATTCTTTATTCACCTCCCCCCCTCTCTCTCTCTCTCTCTCTCTCTCTCTCTCTCTTGTGTCCTCCCCACCACTAATACCCCCTCATCTCATTCATTCACTCCACACTTTTACACCCAATAAGCTCACCCTCCCTTCCTAATTACCTACTGTTACGACCATTGTTTTTAGTATAAACTATTGTTAATAATGTTAAGAGTCAGTGAAGCTGGGGTTGGGGTAGTTGGGTGTGTGACCTGGTGTTTCATATCTCAGAGCTCGTGGAGCTCTGAGTTTACCAGGTAGGCATAGTGTTGGTGTTAGGCAGTAGGCCTCTTCCCTCCAACAGAGTAACATCTCTCTCCTGGAGCTCCACAACTGGTGAGACTGACGTATTGTAAACTCAGGATTGTCCACAGCATTATAGGTTTAAGTTTATAGGTTTAAATTTATAGGTTTAGTTTATAGGTTTAAGTTTATAGGTTTAAGTAGTTAAGATATGTGTTTGAGTAACGATTCACTGGTGAGTGAAATTCTATTTAATTATTTGTTTCCGTTGTGCATATTTGTGGTTATATTACAATATATTTATAAATTTACTAAAGTATTTTGTGTATATCCCATAACGTCTAGTCACGCCGACTGAACCTGGAGACACGTAGTGTTGCGTTAGAGTCGGTCGTAACACTACCTACCTTCTTACTAACGTGCCTCCTATGCCTACCTACCTACCTACCTACCTACCTGGTTATCTACCTACTTACCTATATACCTACTTACTCTTTCTCCTCTTCCTCTTCCCCTTTATAGTCTCCTGTTTTTCGTTCCTTTCTCCTCCTCTTCCTCTTTCTTTGTCCTTCATCTCCTCCTATTTCCCATTTCCTTTTCCTCCTCTTTCCCTTCTCCTCCTCCTTTTTTTTTTCCTCTACTCTATTCCTTATTTTCATTCTCCTCTTCCTCTTTTCCTTCTCCTCCTCCTTCTCTTTTCCTCCTCTTTTCCTTCTCCTCCTCCTCTTTCCCTTCTCCTCCTTCTCTTTTCCTTCTCCTCCTCCTTCTCTTTTCCTTCTCTTCCTTTTTTCTGTTTTCCTGCTCTCCTTACCCTTCTCCTTACCCTCATATAAGTAAATATGTTGGTTCATTCAAAGACCATTGCTAGGACTCACCTCCTTCTCTACCTTGCCTTCTCCTCCTCTTCCTTTACTCCCACCTCCTCTTCCTCTTCTTTCTCCTTCATTTTTTCATTCATGCAATTCTTCAGCCTCCTTCTCCTCCTCCTCTTTCCTCATCATTTTTTGCTTCATTCCTCTATACGCTTCCCAATCCACCTCTTCCCCAATCCCTACCTAATCCAACCACCCCTCAGATCTTCCAATCCAACCAACTTCTTTGTCTAAAATTCACTCATCCATATCCCAATCCGGACAGCCAATCTCTCCCAATCTTCCCCATACAGACATAGATACCTACATACCTAATACTCCACACCTCTCATACATACATACATACATACATATATACTGTACATACATACATACATACATACATAACACTCCACACCTCTCATATATACATACATACATTTTACAATGGGATCCACTTGTTAATTCTTCAGTCACATCATCATCTTTTAGACTTCATATGCTACGTACACTAAGAAAATTAGGAGTCCCCACTAACGACATGATACACCTTTACAATACTTTCATCCTGCCCAAGCTCTGCTATGCTTCACCCGTTTGGTCTTCCTCACTTAATTTAACACAAAGATGTAAACTGGAAAAGATTCAAAAGAGAGCACTTAGGATCATCCTGGGACCAAACTACACTCACTACCAAGATGTAGTCACTCTACTAAGCCTCTCCACTGTTTCGGATCTACATAAATCACAACTTCAACAATTCGCAACAAAACTCCTAAACAATCCAAGATACCGACACTTCCTACCTGCCGAAGCCCCTCCTCCTCAACGAGCTGTTCGCCACCATAATCGACTCGTCCCTATCAGAGCTCCACGGACTGACAGATACAAGAACAGCGCCATTCCTACCATTGTCAAATTTATTAATTCATAAGTTTATTAATGCACCTATCAAGTTTTGTTGTGGGTGTGAACACATATCCCAAGTGTTTACATTTATGAGTTTTTATGAGGGGTGTATTTGTCTTAATTTTGTCTTGATTTTGTGTTTGTATAGTACTTGTGTTCATGTTGGTTGGCCACATGTGTGATATATCCTTTACCTTGACTATATTTACCTTTGTTTCTATGTATATTTTCAGCTCCTGGGCTGCATTTCTATCAATAAACCGTTAATTATTATTATTATTATTATTATTACATACCTAATACTCCACACCTCTCATACATACATACATACATACTCCACACCTCTCATGCATACATACATGCCTACATACCTAATACTCCACACCTCTCATACATACATACATACATACATACATAGCAGGGTATAACTTTTCATAACACAACACAGTATAACACAGAGCAATACACCACAACACAGCATCGCGATTACAGCAGCATAGCACACCATAACTGCATAACACAACACAGCACAATAAAACAAAGTGTGAAACAAAACACAACACACCATAACACAACACAGCACACCATAACACAACATAGTACAGCATAACACAACACAACACACCATAACACAACACAACACACCATAACACAAAACAGCACACCATAACACAACACAACACACCATAACACAACACAGCACAGCATAACACAACACAGCACACCATAACACAACACAACACAGCACAGCATAACACAACACAGCACACCATAACACAACACAACACACCATAACACAACACAACACACAATAACACCATAACACACTGGACAGGTAAAGTGTGAATAGTGTGTGTGTGTGTGTGTGTGTGTGTATACAAAGGAATACAAAGGAATACAAAGGACATTCAAACAGCAACAGACCTACTGGTCCTTACGAGGCTGCTTGATTTTGCTATTCTATCTAACCTACAAGAGTGAGGGAAAGTATAGCAAAGAAGAAGGCTCCTCCCCACCCACCACTCCCTCCAGCCGAAACTGGCAGGAAATGAAAAGATACCATGTAGTATGGAAAAACTAACATGGAATTTATATAGGACAGCAGGAAGGTTCTTACACTATGTCTTAAAATACAGTACATTTTTATATATATGACGTAAAATTATTCGTGTAATACAGTACTAGCTAGCTATAAATATACCAGTGGTCTGTACTCCGCCTGGCTTACCCAGGCCCTACACTCTATGCTACGAATACTATTAACGTGGTGAGTCTGTGACTGTTCTACTCTTGTCGGAGTATATATAATAAGTGAACTGCGGTTATGTTACTAATCTTATTCGAGTGTGAATAGTTGGAGGTTCGGGTTATTTGCTAGATACTTGTCTAAGTGACTTTTGAACGACTCTATTGTTGCACAGTTTATAACAGCAGAGGGCAGTCGGTTCCAAATGTTTACGATACGATTAAAAAAGAAAAATTTAGCTTCATTCGTGTTAAAGCGTTTCCCGACGATCTTTAGCCCATTATTCCTGGTAATATTTCTGTTGTCGATGCTGAAGTAATTACTGGCATTTAAATTACTGAAACCTTTGAATATTTTGAAGACTTCTATAAGGTCTCCTCTTAGTCGCCGTTTGCTGAGGCTATATAGATTTAATTCCTTCAGTCGCTCCTCATAGGGCTTATTTCGTAATCTAGGGATCATTTTAGTTATTCTGCGTTGTACTCTCTCTAGTTTTTCGATGTCTTTCTTATAGTACGGGGACCACATCTGTACACAGTATTCGAGGTGAGGACGTACGAGTGAGTTATATAATGTAATAATAATATCTTCTGATTTAAATTCAAAAGTTCTACCGATAAATCCTATGAGTTTGTTTGCTGTTTTCACTACTTCTGAGCACTGCTGTCCGGGTTTTAAGTCATTTGTTATTGTGACACCGAGGTCTCGTTCCATATTTACTCTTGAGAGTTGAACGTTATTCATAGTGTATTGTACTTTACTGTTATCGTTTCCAATATGAAGAACTTTGCACTTTTCTACATTGAAATACATTTGCCACTCATTTGCCCAGTCTACCAAAGTGTCCAAATCACGCTGTAAGGTTTGCCACTCTTCTCTGGAGGTTACTTTACTCGCTAGTTTTGTGTCGTCTGCAAATTTTGATGTCTTACAAGTGAGCCCATTATCTATATCATTAATATAAATTATAAAAAGGATGGGCCCCAATACTGATCCCTGAGGAACTCCACTTTGAACATTACGCCAGTCAGATGCTATTCCATTAATTACTACTCGTTGTTTACGCTCTGACAGCCAGTCTTCAAGCCATGCCTGGACTTTCCCCATAATTCCGTGTGCGCCGAGTTTTCTTATCAATCGCTTGTGGGGGACCTTGTCAAATGCTTTTTCGAAATCTAGGTAAATTACGTCCACGGATCTCGACTCATCATGCATGTTATGAACGTCATAGAAAAAATCTAATAGGTTTGTGAGGCAGGACCGTCTATTTCGAAAACCGTGTTGCGAGTCTTTGATTATGTCATTCTCTTCTAGGAACTTTACCATTTTGTCCCTGATAATGGTTTCCATTAGTTTACAGACTACCGATGTTAGGCTTATTGGTCGATAATTACCGGGTAGTGACTTAATTCCTTTCTTAAATATAGGTGTTACGTTAGCTGTTTTCCATTCGATTGGTACTTTCCCCGTTTTTAATGATTTCTTAAATATGACGGAAAGTGGCTTGGCTAACTCGAACTTCGCTTCCTTCAAGATTCTCGGGGAAATTTTATCTGGTCCCGGTGTTTTATTTACATTGATGGCATTTATAGCACTTATAATGTTACTTTCATCAAGTTCGCAGTTATCTAGACTTATGTCATTTACTTGTACGGTCGGGACTGGTAGTGCTTCTGTTGTGTTTTCTTCATTGAATACTGATGCAAAATAATCATTTAGTATGGTAGCCATTTGTACTTCATTATCGGTATATTCGTCATTGTTATTTGCAAGTGGACCAATTACTGAAGTTAGCACTTTCTTTTTTCTTATGTAACTATAGAATTCCTTCGGGTTTGATTTACTAAGTTTTGCAATATGATTCTCTAACTTTTTCTTACTTTGTTTGATTTGCTTTTTAATTATTCGTCTAAGTCTGTCGAATTCCTGCTTATCTGACTCGTCTTGTGTTTCTTTAAATTTTTTATGGGCTCGTTTTTTGGCTAATAGGTTCGTGTGAATCTCGTTATTCCACCATTTGGGTTTAAATTTTCCCGGTGAACGTCTATCACGGTACGGTATACATGATTTCACAGCACAATTTAGGTTATTTACAAATAATTCCCATGAGGCGTTGATGTCTGGGGCTTCTGTTACAGCAGTCCAATCTGTGTTACCTAAGGTACATCTTAGTTTATTAAAGTTCGCCCTTTTAAAATTAGGTACTTTTTCTGTGCTCGCGTTTTCTTCTGTCTTTGATATATTAATTTCAAATGTTATAATTCTGTGATCGCTAGAACTAAATTCATGTCCGACTTTAACATCCTTAACTAAGTTGTCATTGGTAGTAAGAATTATATCTAGGATATTGTTTCCTCTCGTAGGAAACGTTACACGTTGGCTTAGTGCACTTTCGTTTAAATTTGTGTACAAATCGTGGCCAGAATGTGAAATTAAATTATCACCCCACTTCTGTACTGGTAGGTTAAAATCGCCAAAAATTATACAATCATCCTCGCAACAGATTTCAGCTAAACTGTCGTAGAGAACTGAATCGGTGTTTGTTGATTGATTAGGTGGTCTATATATGAGGCCCAATATTGTTTTGCATGAACGGTGTCGTAATTGTATATAGCATGCGTCTATATTATCTATTTCTGGCCTATTCACTCGTAGCGGGTGAAGACTACTTTTTACATACAAAATTACACCACCTCCGTTACGAACTGTTCTTTCGTTACTAAATATGTTATATCCTGGTATGGCATATTCTGCTAGGTAATCTCTACAGGCTGTATTTATCCAGGATTCCACGATGCCAATTATATCATAATTTTCTGTACTTACTAAGGCTTCTAGGTCGGTAAATTTATTACGTATACTCCGTGCATTGAAAAAACAGACTGTCGTCGATGTCGAGTTGTATGAGGGTTTATTGTTTACGTTACGGGTGTTGTGTTCGGCTGTGCGGCGTTTTTTGATCTGTAGTTTTGAACAGCATCATTTAGTAGTCTACCGAGACGTGCTGCCCCAACACCGTTTAGGTGTAGTCCGTCTTTTTGGAAGAGAATAGGATTATTATAAAAATTGCCCCAATGGTCGATGAATTCTATTCCTTCCTGTGAACAAAGTGTCTTTAATCGGCTGTTCGTACTATACGCCAGGTTATAAAACCTGTTGTCTGCATTTATCCTCGGCAGGATCCCGGAAATTATGATGTGATTAGAGTTATTCTTGTATCGTCGAATGGCTTCTCGGTATTTTTCCATTAGTTCTTCTGATCTTGTCCGCTTGATGTCGTTTGTTCCCGTATGAAGAATGAAGCATGTGTTGTTGGTGGCATTCACAGTAATGTCTTGGTGGGCCGCGGTGATGTCGTCAATACCTGCTCCTGGTATACAGTAACGTTTACAGTTATTTGGGGCTCTACCACAGAACTCTTCCAGTTGACCACGGATTATGGAGTCCCCAATTAATCGGGTTTCTTCCTCATCCTCCATGGGCTCAGTCAGTACCTGGTATCGGTTGGAAGTTATTATTGGTAAGTAGGTTCTGGGAGCAGTCACCTGTCTAGTTTCGCTTGTGTTTGTCCCGGTGGACAAACGTGGTGAGTTGGTTGGTTGGGTGGCAACATGTGTAGGGGCGGGTGTAGGTGTGGAGATAGGAGCGGTAGGGGTCGTGATCCCAGGGGCATTGGTAATAATCCGATGTGGGCGGGTTAATGGCGTGAGACGGGTGGGTGTAGCATGTGTGCCTCTGGTTACCTGTGAATAGAGTGGAGGTTCTTCTTGCATACCCGTAGCTATGTTCAATGAGACAAACTCCTGTAGTGAGTCATACTTCCTTTTCAACTGCTGATTTTCTTCTCTTGTTTCCTCGACTATCTTCATCATCTCGCAGAGCCGACAAATAGGGGAGGAGAAGTAATCAGTGAAGTACTGACCCGCGAATCTCCCGTTGCACGCGTTGCAAGGTTTGAGATTTGAAGGCATCTTATAGATTGGGAGACGGGGAGAGAAAACAGCAACGAAAGGAGTGGGATGGGGGATGCAGAGAAAGGGGACGTGGGAGAGGTAGGGGTGAAGTTGTAGAGGGGGGAAGGAGTGTAGCCTGTATGTCCCAGGGGGCACAGGATGGGTGAGGTCAGTATGGGAGGGGGAGGGAAAGTAGGGTTGAGGGCGAGGTCAGGTGAGGTCACAGGTATAGAGCCGGTAAGGCGAGGTAGGGTACAGGGATTAGGCACGCCTTGGGTTGGAATTTCTCTACGTCGCCAGAATAAACGATAATAACGACAATTTGACCAAATTAATATAACGTGTGCTGGATTTGAATACTTCAGAATCACGCAGCATAGACGTTAAATAACGAAACTAATTAATACGTCGCCAGTATAAACGATAATAACGACAATTTGACCAATTTAATATAACGTGTGCTGGGTTTGAATACTTCAGAACCACGCAGCATAGACGTTAAATAACAAAACTAATTAATACAACGTGCGCTTTCTAGGACTTTCGAGAGGTCGCCTGACTAGTAAACCAATAAGTATCGCTAGGATGCCGTGTTTGTTTCAGAGGTTGGACAAAGGTGTGTAGGGATAAAGAAGGCAGAGAATGGGAGAGGGGGGGAGGCGGAGTGAAAGCGGGCACAGGTCGGGTTAGGTGAGGTGAGGTGAGGTGGGGGGGAGATGGGAGTGGTGGAGGGGGTAAGAAGTAAAGGAGGGACAGGTACGGGGTAGGGCAGGGTGAGGTGGGACAAAGGTGTGTAGGGATAAAAAAGGATTAGTGACAGGAGGGTAGGTCAGGTAGTATCTATGGAGCGTTAGTGCAAGATTTTAATAACAATAAATATATATATTTTTTCTTTTAAAGATAGTTAGCAAATTAAATATATAGCGTACCGAAAACACGGGTTTACACACCCACGAGAATGGAAATATGCAAAACGAGCAAGGAAAGTACTGGCGAACAATTAATTGTGAATAAGCTCTCTAGGGTCTTGTGGTTCCCTAGGGAGATTTTCCACTGTTCCAGACAGTCTTTACAGTTACAACGATACGAATAAACGAGTATGTTATACACAACAAAGAAAGAATGGAATATATATAAAGATAACTGATGTACACTTTACATATATGACTAAAAGTTAAGCAGGGAGGGTTTCTCTATGTTCCGACGGCGAACTTCTACTAATTATCTGGGTAAATAATAATAATGGAAGGAGAGAAATCTGAAACAGTAATATTCAGCTTAAATGGTTAATAAATATGCTAAAGAATCAACGTAGGAATCTAATAGGAAATTATGCAATTTATATCTCTAGTTTGCTAATAGAAGAGAAGAGACTAGGATATAATTCACTAATTGTGTACTCAACACTTCCGTTGTACTGTTGCCTATCCAAGGTCGGCGAGGGGTCACGGGAGCGGAAGGTGTTGACCCTATGGTATCTCAGTGACGACTGTGTGAGGGACAGGTGTGTGAGGGACAGGTGTGTGAGGGACAGACAGGTGTGTGAGGGACAGGTGTGTGAGGGACAGGTGTGTGAGGGACAGACAGGTGTGTGAGGGACAGGTGTGTGAGGGACAGACAGGTGTGTGAGGGACAGGTGTGTGAGGGACAGGTGTGTGAGAGACAGGTGTGTGAGGGACAGGTGTGTGAGGGACAGGTGTGTGAGGGACAAGTGTGTGAGGGACAGACAGGTGTGTGAGGGACAGGTGTGTGAGGGACAGGTGTGTGAGCGACAGACAGGTGTGTGAGGGACAGGTGTGTGAGGGACAGGTGTGTGAGGGACAGGTGTGTGAGGGACAGGTGTGTGAGGGACAGGTGTGTGAGGGACAGGTGTGTGAGGGACAGGTGTGTGAGGGACAGGTGTGTGAGGGACATACAGGTGTGTGAGGGACAGGTGTGTGAGGGACAGGTGTGTGAGGGACAGGTGTGTGAGGGACAGACAGGTGTGTGAGGGACAGGTGTGTGAGGGACAGACAGGTGTGTGAGGGACAGGTGTGTGAGGGACAGGTGTGTGAGGGACAGACAGGTGTGTGAGGGACAGGTGTGTGAGGGACAGGTGTGTGAGGGACAGGTGTGTGAGGGACAGGTGTGTGAGGGACAGGTGTGTGAGCGACAGGTGTGTGAGCGACAGGTGTGTGAGGGACAGACAGGTGTGTGAGGGACAGACAGGTGTGTGAGAGACAGGTGTGTAAGGGACAGGTGTGTGAGGGACAGGTGTGTGAGCTGAATGTTTGCTTGGGCGAAAAGAGAGAGAGAGAGAGAGAGAGAGAGAGAGAGAGAGAGAGAGAGAGAGAGATACAATATACACCAAGCTTTTACACGACTATGTCCTTTATTATCAGCAACTTAATTAAATGTATACTGGTGGTCATAGAACATTATCCATCCTCCTTTACACCCCTCTACTGTCCATCTGGCTGGTTCCTTTATACTCGGTCATTAACATCTACATTCCAGTCTCCACCCCCAAGTTTCTATTTCCTCTCGTCCCCTTCAACCATTGAGTGTGAGTGTGTGTGTGTGTGTGTGTGTGTGTGTGTGTGTGTGTGTGACTTGCCGTGCACAAAGGTGAGGTGGGAAGTGCAGGTGAAAGAGAGACGAGGGGAGAGGGAGATGGATAGAGGGCGAGCTATATTTTTAATGACCACAACTGAACATCACCTTATCTTGGTTATATAGGTCGATCCAGAAAGGAGAAGGTGGATGCCGAGGTAACTTGAAGGAAAAGGTCATCATCGCTAACCTGTGTCCTTTATACATAATGAAGAGGGAACGAGAGGAAAGCCAACCAGTCGTCAGGTCTACAGGTTTATTAGCATGAGTTTTGAAGGTTCCTGTGTCAATGGGAAACTTATATTAATTAACACCTTTAAAACAGTGATATAAGCTATGGTGTAGTGTTGTTGTTGTTGTTTATCAGTAAACACGATGATGATAACAGAGATAAAAATGGGGGAAAGAAGATGACGAATGGGACAGAGAAGGGCACTGATGGTAACAAGAGATATAGATAGATAGAGTGACAAGGAAATAGAAAAGAGTACAAAAGAGGCCATGAATAAAGTATAGAGCAGAGAAAATGAGGGAGAATTAGAGAAACAGAACAAATAGAACGAAAGAGAGAGAGAGAGAGAGAGAGAGAGAGAGAGAGAGAGAGAGAGAGAGAGAGAGAGAGAGAGAGAATAAGAGCACGAGAGTGAGAGTAAATGAGAGAGAGGCAAGGTCAGACAGAATGAGGGAAAAACAGAAAAGACGTATCCTAAAAACATTTACAGAAAAGAGATGCTGGTTGATGGAGAAAATAAATAATGGCAGAGAGATGCCCAGAGAACGTGTAACAGGCAGAAAAAGAAGAGAAGCAAAGAGAGAAACAAAAGGAGAGGGTAAAGATTCGGAGGGAAAGTAAAAGACAGAAAGAAAGGTGTGAGATAACAAACAAAGGATGGGAAAGTGAGAGAAAGAGAGACAGTCACACAGAACGGGAGGGTGAAGATCTGGAAAGAAAGTAAAAGGCAAAAGGAGAGAGAGAGAGAAAAAGAGAGAGAGAGAGAGAGAGTTAAGGCATGGAGTTGCAGTGTGGGCCAGATTACCATGGGGAAGGCAATCATGGCCTCCACACTAACACCAGAGAGACTCACTTGCAAAACTTGTGTAATTTGAAACTCGCGAATTTGGAAACCCATGAAATGTAAAAATCTGTGGAGCTCGAAAACCATGATTTTTGAAACCCGAAAATATAAAATCAACAAATTATTTAACTTACAAATATGAAACTCAGTGAATTATGTAATCCATGAAAAGTTGAAACTTATGACAGGTGAAATATGAAACCCATGAATTTATTAACAGAAAAATATGTAAACTATGACAATAGAAACCAGTGAAAAATATAATCCTTGAAATATGAAGCCCATATTCTTTAAAAGCTTTACATTTAAACCCATAAAGGTCTTGAAATCTGAAAATCCTGACCATTTGAAAACTGTGCATAACTCAATGTAGTATGTTCAACCAGTGACTGGTAGTATTCATATGGGTGGTGGTGGTGGTGGTAGGGAGAGTAGTGGTGGTGGTGGTAGTGGTGGTGGGGAGAGTAGTGGTGGTGGTGGTGGTAGGGAGAGTAGTGGTGGTGGTGGTGGTAGGGAGAGTAGTGGTGGTGGTGGTGGTGGTAGGGAGAGTAGTAGTGGTGGTGGTGGTGGTGATGATGATAGTGGTAGTATTTGTGGTGTTGGTAGTCCTATACTGGTGGTATTTGCAGCGACCATAGTGTTGATGGTGGTAGTGGTGATAGTAGTCATAGTGGTGGTAGTGATGATAGTAGCCATAGTGGTGGTAGTGGTGATAGTAGTGGAAAAATGCTTGGAGATCGTAAAACAGTCCCTTCTTAAATTACTAAGAGCCTTGTAGGTTGTGAGTTTTAATTAATTAATTAAGCCGTGTATTAAGGTGTGAACCATTGGGTGTTTTCCTGGGACATTTGAATTATCTGACATTATTCCAAGTATATCATCAAAATCGTAGGTTGTTGCTTTAAGATAACTGGAACGATCAACAGCAATAATTGGACATAAAAGTGTTTCCACCCAACAAGAAGAATCATTTAATTTTATATGTGGACGTGAAGAGCAGCAGTTCAAAGGACAAGACTCTATGATATAATGTCTGGTGGTCCAAGTTAATTAATATATACCCAGTTACAGTATTCTCCCTGTATTGTACTCTCCTTTCCTCTTACAAGTATACAGGGCGAGTAGAACTATTTGGATACAACACAGACTCTTGCAGATCAACAATTGGGTCACCTCTAACTTGAAAATCCTTTGTAAACTCTAACCTTTTCCCTGACACCTTCCCCATGCTCTTTTCTCTCTCCTCATTTTCCCTGTTCATTTTTCCTCCCATTTTCCCTGTTCATTTTTCCTCCCCCTTCCCCATGCTCTTTCTCTCTCCCCATTTTCCCTGTTTATTTTTCCTCCCCCTTCCCCATGCTCTTTTTTCCTTGCTCCTTCTCCCAGCTCTTTTTCCCTCTCCCCTTCCCCTGCTATTTTTCCCTGCCCCCTTCCCCATGCTCTTTTTCCCTACTCCTTTCCCCCTGCTCTTTTTTCCCTGCGCTTTTTCCCTGCCCCCTTCCCCCTGCGCTTTTTTCCTTGCTCCTTCTCCCTGCTCTTTTTCCCTGATTTCTTTCCCTTGCTCTTTTTTCCCTGCTCCTTCTCCCATGCTCTTTTTCCCTGCCCCCTTCTCCCTGCTCTTTTTTTCCCTGCTCTTTCTCCCTGCTCTTTTTCCCTGCCCCCTTCCCCCTGCTCTTTTTTCCTTGCTCCTTCTCCCTGCCCCCTTCCTCCTACTAGTTTTTCCTGCTCTTTTTCCCTCCCACTTCCCACTTTCCCTCCCCCTTCCCCCTGCTCTTTTTTCCCTCCCCATTTTCCCTGTTATTTTCCTCCATCATAACATCATCATCATCATCATCATCACCATCATCATCATCACCATCATAACATCATCATCATCATTATAATAGTTATTATTATTATTATTATTATTATTATTATCTGGTTTATTATCACCATCATTACATTATCGATAATCAAAATTTCATCATCACTATTATTATTTTTATCACCATCACCACCATTATCACCATCTTTATCATCACCATCATTATCGAAAATTTCCACATCACTATCACCATCCATCCCCATCACTATCACCATCACCAACCATCACCATTATTATCACCATCACCACCATCACCAACCATCACCATTATTATCACCATCACCAACCATCACCATTATTATCATCATCCACATCATTATCACCATCACCAACCATCACCATTATTATCACCATCACCACCATCACCAACAATCACCATTATTATCACCATCACCAACCATCACCATTATTATCACCACCATCACCCTCACCATTATTATCACCATCACCAACCATCACCATTATTATCATCATTATCACCATCACCAACCATCACCATTATTATCACCATCACCAACCATCACCATTATTATCACCATCACCAACCATCACCATTATTATCACCATCACCACCATCACCAACCATCACCATTATCATCACCATCACCACCATCACCAACCATCACCATTATTATCACCATCACCAACCATCACCATTATTATCATCATCCACATCATTATCACCATCACCAACCATCACCATTATTATCACCATCACCACCATCACCAACAATCACCATTATTATCACCATCACCAACCATCACCATTATTATCACCACCATCACCCTCACCATTATTATCACCATCACTAACCATCACCATTATTATCATCATTATCACCATCACCAACCATCACCATTATTATCACCATCACCAACCATCACCATTATTATCACCATCACCAACCATCACCATTATTATCACCATCACCATTATTATCACCATCACCATCATTATCACCATCACCAACCATCACCAACCATCACCATTATTATCACCATCACCATCATTATCACCATCACCAACCATCACCATCATTATCACCATCACCAACCATCACCATTATTATCACCATCACCAACCATCACCATTATTATCACCATCACCATTATTATCACCATCACCACCATCACCAACCATCACCATTATTATCACCATCCACAGCATTATCACCATCACCAACCATCACCATTATTATCACCATTATATATTAGTAAGTCCTTCAAATAATGCCACCAAACACCACCTATATTGAAGGAGCTTGTTTCGTGGCATAGTCAGGAGGAATCAGAAGCCACCACCAGGTCTCATACACAATCACAGGGTCCTGGACTTTAATAATAAGGATTTGGGCGACCCTTCACACCCGAGCCACTCACTCCCTCTGCTAAGGATGACAACATGAGAGAAGATACCAGAGAAGAAACGAGAAATGAAGGAAAGTGTGAGTTAAGATAAAGAGAAACGAGAAATGAAGGAAAGTGTGAGGAAATGAAATAAGATGAGAAGAAACGAGAAATGAAGGAAAGAATAAGGAGATGAGATGAGGTTAGGGAAGAATGAAGCAACTACAATATATCATAAGGTCCTCCACCCTGGATCACCAAAGAGGGAAGGGCAGGGAAGGGCAGGGAAGGGCAAGAGAGGGCAAGAGAGGGCAGGTAAGATAGGACAGGACATAGGAAAGCAAGGCAGAGTATAGGGAAGAACAGGAAAGGAATGGGCAAGGTAGGGCAGAGCAGTGCAGGGCAAGGCAGGGCAGGGCAGGGCAATACAAGGGGACACTCGAACAGAACAGAGTGTGGAAAGGCAGGACAAGGTAGGGCAGGATAGAACAGAGCAAGGCAAGGGGAGGGACAAGAGAGGAGAGGGCACGAAAGGTGAGGCTCATGTGAAAAGAATGACCATCATATTTTCTCTTTAGTCGTCTACTGTACCATGACTGATATCAGACTACGTGACCATGTTGCTTTATAACATGTGTCAAGGAAAAGGGAGAACTGTGTGTGTGTGTGTGTGTGTGTGTGTACTCGTTTTCTTACTTTACTTACAAACTATCTATTTATCTATCTAAATATCTATCTATCTATCTATCTATCGAGGCGTGATGAGCACCCCTGGCATCTGAGAGAGTGATTGTTTCCCCTCCAAAACAAGTCATCTATATCATTATCTTCTCACTTCTTCTCCTCCTTCCCACCAGCCTTCTCGCTCTTCTTCTTCTCCTCCATCCCAACAACCTTCCCTCTTTTCCCAATCTCCCGCCTCGTTCCTCTTTCCTATTTATTGCTCTTCTCTTGTCCATTTCCCTGGCCTTTCCCTCTTTTCCTTCTCTCTTTTCCACGGCTCTCCCCTCCTTTTTTCCCTTCACATTTCCTTGGTCCTTCCCTCATTTCCTCTTACCCTGTTTGCTTCTTCCCTCTTTTCCCACTAGCCTTCTCCTTTTCCTTGTCCTTCTTCCCTTCTCTCTTTTCTACTCTCTTCCCTGTCTGTTCCCTCTTTTCCTTTTCCTAGTCCCCTTCCTTTTCATCTCTCTCTCTCTCTCTCTCTCTCTCTCTCTCTCTCTCTCTCTCTCTTGATTTCCTGGAGTTCTCTGTATTAAAAACAAGGCGACCAGCGAAATATGTTTGTTGACAGGACCAGTATTCATTATTACTCCATGAATTTAACCCACACTGACTCATACAATACGCCTGAACACACTGCCTCTGACTGGTGTGTTTTATGGGACGTGGCAACCCTGTTATTGTTTACATCCGGGACTGTATATATTTAAATAACAATAACAATAACAATAACAATAACAATAACAATAACAATAACAATAACAATAACAATAAGAATAAGAATAAGAATAAGAATAAGAATAAGAATAAGAATAAGAATAAGAATAAGAATAAGAATAAGAATAAGAATAAGAATAAGAATTAGAATTAGAATAATTAGAATTAGAATAATTAGAATTAGAATAATTAGAATTAGAATAATTAGAATTAGAATAATTAGAATTAGAATAATAAGAATTAGAATAATAAGAATTAGAATAATAAGAATTAGAATAATAAGAATTAGAATAATAAGAATTAGAATAATAAGAATTAGAATTAGAATAATAAGAATTAGAATTAGAATAATAAGAATTAGAATTAGAATAATAAGAATAAGAATAATAAGAATTAGAATAAGAATAATAATAATAGCAATAATAGAATAATAATAATAGCAATAATAGAATAATAATAATAGCAATAATAGAATAATAATAATAGCAATAATAGAATAATAATAATAATAATAATAGCAATAACAGCAATAATAATAATAATAGCAATAACAGCAATAATAATAATAATAGCAATAACAGCAATAATAATAATAATAGCAATAACAGCAATAATAATAATAATAGCAATAACAGCAATAATAATAATAATAGCAATAACAGCAATAATAATAATAATAGCAATAACAGCAATAATAATAATAATAATAATAATAGCAATAACAGCAATAATAATAATAATAATAATAATAGCAATAACAGCAATAATAATAATAATAATAATAATAGCAATAACAGCAATAATAATAATAATAATAATAATAGCAATAACAGCAATAATAATAATAATAGCAATAACAGCAATAATAATAATAATAGCAATAACAGCAATAATAATAATAATAATAATAATAATATCTTCCTTTCTATCCATCTCAATATTTTCACGAGATATTGCGTTCCAGATATTATTGCCAGGGATTATTCGTATCTTTCCATGGGTGGTTGTTCAGAAGAGGAGTGACGGAGTGAAGAGAAATAAAGTTGAGAACGTGGGTGACGGGAGGAAGGACCACAAAGAAAGCCAAGTTTAGACTACGTTAACGGGGAATTTTGTGTTGGTATATCTGGAGCAACTGAATCCTCCAAACTATTCCAAGCAACAGAACATCATTACTTTTGCTCTTTTGGTCCTGTTTCCTAGCATACTTTGGAGGAATCAAGGCACTCCAATGTACCAAAAACGAATTACCACCTTAACGGGAGTGCATGGCAGGATGTGTTGTGGATGAAATGTTGATGTTAATGATTCCTCCACAAACTATATCACAAAACATACGTGTGTATATTTATACTTACACACACACACATATAAACAAGTCAAGTATATATACGAATATGAGCACACACACGCACACACACACACACACATATATATATACATACACACACATTTATATATACACACACACACACACACACACACACTAAAAAAAAAAAGAAAAAAAAAAAAACATCAGTAGAAAATCTCAAGTGACGAGTCATTTTCTCAAGGACTCGTGAAATTCTCACTTTTATTGGCTTCATCTGGACACACAGCTGGTTTTGACACAAACTTCCCCTCAGGAGTTACGTAAAGAGTGAAGGAACGAGACGCAAGATATCAAAGTGCCTCTCGTGAGTTCGATTTCTGAGTGTGTCAAACGTGTTCAAATTAATCTTTATCTATATTTTGTTAACTACCATATCTTGCCATGTGTGTATATCTGTTAATTGCTGGCTTGTGTTGTTGTTATATTTTTATATTTAAAGGATGCTATGAATGTATAGGAATGTAATGGGTATGATACTATTTGGATGGATGGAGTAAGTGTGGAATAGTAAGTGTGGATGGAGTTAGTGTGGATGGAGTAAGTGTGGAATAGTAAGTGTGGATGGAGTTAGTGTGGATGGAGTAAGTGTGGAGGTGTGACTGAAAAGGTAAAGTAAGTGTGGATGGAGTAAGTGTGGAGTAGTAAGTGTGGATGGAGTAAGTGTGGATGGAGTAAGTGTGGAGTAGTAAGTGTGGATGGAGTTAGTGTGGAGTAGTAAGTGTGGATGGAGTAAGTGTGGAGTAGTAAGTGTGGATGGAGTAAGTGTGGATGGAGTAAGTGTGGATGGAGTTAATGTGGAATAGTAAGTGTGGATGGAGTAAGTGTGGAGTAGTAACTGAAAATATGAAGTTAGTGTGGAGTAGTGACTGAGAGGATAGAGTAAGTATGGATGGAGTTAGTGTGGAGTAGTAAGTGTGGAGTAGTAAGTGTTGAGTAGTGACTGAAAGGATAGAGTAAGTGTGGATGGAGTTAGTGTGGATTAGTGACTGAGAGGATAGAGTAAGTGTGGAGTAGTGACTGGATGGATGGATGGATGAATGGATGTATATTTGTAACCAAGGAGTTTGTATAGACAGGAGAAGGTCAAAGGACAACTGGAGTGAGTGTCGGGGTTAACAGCTTTATATAGCCTACCAAGGAAGGGAAAAACGAGAGGTGTGTGTGTGTTTGTGTGTGTAAAACCATGTGAATATTATGTCATCTTAGCAAAGCAGGGACGATGGAAATGAGATAATAAAAAAGGGTATATGTATTTTAGGATATAGAATAATAATAATAATAATAATAATAATAATAATAATAATAATAATAATAATGATAATAATAATAATAATAATAAGAGAAGGAGGAGGACGGATTATTTTTTGTCCACTTCTTTAATAGCCTTCTTCGTTGGAGAGGGAAAATGTAGAGGAGGAAGACTGACACAAGAGGCGAAGGAAGTGAGTTTTTCTCGTCTCGTCTGTTTCCGCTCCCCGTCACTGAGAGGAACGATTCACAAGAGTCGTGTGTTGTGGGAGCAATATATATAATTATGGTGTGCCCATTCCTCCAAAAAAACAAGCGGCATATGACCCTATAGGTGTTGTGTCGCCGAAATAAACAATCGATCAATCAGTCAATAAAAAAAACTCTCCAAAACAATGTTAGGAAATAGAAGACCTTTATAATATATGAATAGTTTTTTTTTTTTTTTTTTTTTAAGTTTGTTGACTAAAATCGTGGCTCCCCAGTTAAAAGCGAGAGTGGGGGGCGGGGGGGGGGAGACATGGAGAGCTTTAAGGGGGTGCGGGAGTATGGGACTGGCTTGGGGGGGGGGTGTTTAGGGGGTTTTGGGGGGTGCAGGAGTAGGGGGACAGGCTTTCTACCCCACCTCTCCTCCCCAAGCCTGTCCCCCTATTTCCGCACCCCTCTAACCCCACCCCAAGCCTGTCCCCCTACTCCTGCACCCCTCAAAACCCCCTAAACACCCCCCCAAGCCTGTCCCCCTATTCCCGCACCCCCTTAAGTCCTCCTCTACCTTTCCCTCCTCACTCCTCCTCCTCTTCCTGCTCTTCCTCCTCCTTCTCCTTCACTTCCTGCCTCGTCTCTTTTTCGCCTCTTCACTAACTGCTGCGTCTCAGAGTGGTGTCCTTAAAAGCCTGATGTTAGAGAGAGAGAGAGAGAGAGAGAGAGAGAGAGAGAGAGAGAGAGAGAGAGAGAGAGAGAGAGAGAGAGAGAGAGAGAGAGACCAGAAGTTAGTAGTGATAGACTATATAAGGAAGGAGTGACAAACAAAAGAGAGAGAGAGAGAGAGAGAGAGAGAGAGAGAGAGAGAGAGAGAGAGAGAGAGATGCTTCCTGTTTTCCTCAGACAAGCTACAGAAAGAGTATATGTCCCCTCCAATCCCCCATTCAATACCCACTACTACACTCCCTCTATCCCTCCCTCCCTCCCTAAAAACCATGGCGAATCTCCCTTACACACACACACACACACACACACACACACACACACACACACACAACATAAAATAAACCTCTTTTTTTTTTATTATTATTATTATTATTATTATTATTATTATTATTATTATTATTATTATTATTATTATTATTATTTACACACACATACACACACAACAGAAAACAAACCTCTTCAGTCATTTATTTTCCTCTCTTCTTCTTCTTCCGTTTCGACTAGCTTGACACTTGACTTGTATCCCTCGTTGCTCCTTCCCTCACTTCTCTCCCTTTCTCTCTCAAACACAGCGAGAACAAACACCCTCCACTCCACCTTTCCTTTCTTTCCTTTTTGACTTCTTGACTTGACACCCAACATTACCCTTTCCCTCTTTCTCCTGTCTCTCACACACACACACACACACACACACACTCTCTCTCTCTCTCTCTCTCTCTCTCTCTCTCTCTCTCTCTCTCTCTCTCTCTCTCTCTCTCTCTCTCTCTCTCTCTCTCTCTCTTTTGTTTGTCACTCCTTCCTTATATTGTCTATCACTACTAACTTCTCGGGTCTCTCTCTCTCTCTCTCTCTCTCTCTCTCTCTCTCTCTCTCTCTCTCTCTCTCTCTGTGTTGTTGGTGATGATACCTTCCATCCCTGCCCTCCCCTGCCTTGCCCTGCCTTGCCCTGCCCTTCCCTGCCTTCCTTATTTGCACCGCGTTGCTCTATAATCTGCCCACGTCTGACCTCCACCTACCCCCTCCATCTAGGGCAGCCCGTCACTATAACAAACTGAAACCCATTAAAACAAGAACTGACAGATACAAAAATAGTTCCATTCCCACCATTGTAAATATAATAAATAAATAATCATCCACTCTATATATGTATCATCTTTGTATATATATTACACATCTCACTCTATTCATCCATTCATCCATTATGTCCATTATGTCAATTTATTATGTATGTATATTTTCAGCCTCAGGGCTGCACTCTGCTCAATAAACCGTTTATTATTATTATTATTATTTTACACTCCAACCCACACACACTTGCCTATATGGGGACAGATCTCATTAGGTACATGACATTATCAAGATGAGAGAGAGAGAGAGAGAGAGAGAGAGAGAGAGAGAGAGAGAGAGAGAGAGAGAGAATGATGGTGGTGAGAACGACACATGGTGATGCTTCCTCCTCCTCTTCAAACCTCATCTATTGTTGTCATAATGTGTGTGTGTGTGTGTGTGTGTGTGTGTGTGTGACATAAGTACATTCACCCGGGAAAGAAGAAGACCACAGGGCAGAGAATGGATTTCGACAGAAGAGATAAAAATTAGAGACAGACATAGAGAGGCAGGCAGGGGTAGATGGAGACCAGACAGACAGACAGACAGACAGAGAGAAAGAGTAAAAATTACCTTGGATGGGAAAAATTCTATTGAGTGAAGGCAGAAATAAAAAGACTGAGAGAGGAAAGAGGACTATGATCTAATGGAACAGAGATTCAGATTCAGATTTTTATTATTTCCATTAAATACAATGGCTTTTCTTACATATAAAAATATTATGTAACATAATTATAATGAAGTATATACATATTTACATGATATATGGATGCAGTGACATCAGAATTAAAGATACTTAAGAATTTGCCTCTAAAAGGTAATTTTTAAGTTGTTTCTTAAAGGTATACAGGCTACTTGATGCTGTTATATTATTGGGTAGTGTGTTCCATACCTTTGGGCCATGTACAGTTGGGGAATAATGTATCTGAACACTGTTGGCGGCTTCTGGCAACATCCCCAAAAGTAAACACATCAATGAGAGAAAGTCTTTATTAATTGAAGGATAACTTTTATTTCACTGTCTGTGGTTTATCGACGTCAACCAATATCAGTTAACGTTATGAAGTAATGAATAAATTTTGCCTACTACTAACGTGTTTATCACTGACATTGTTACCAGAAGCCGCCAACAGTGTCCAGATACTTTGTTCCCCAACTGTACACTCATAGATAGTGCCCCACAGTCTAGCCTAGATCTAGGAACATAAAGATCGTTCCTCTGCCTTGTGCTACTGCTTGAGATATCGTTTATGGTCGGGAGTTTATCGAACCAGTTAGGATAGAAATTGTTTTGAAGTTTAAATATAGTTACAGCTATGTCATATGTAAATTTTTTTGATACTGTTAACCATTCTAGTTGTTGGAGTATGGGCGTAACGTGGTCATATTTTCTTGCACCTACAACTACTTTTGAAGCAAAATTCTGTAACTTCTGTACATTATGCAAGAGAGTTTGATTAGTTTTGCCATAGATAACAAGGCAGTAGCACAAGACAGAGAAGACTAGAGATTCTATAACAATTTTCCTAGTATCAATGTTAAAATTATCTCTAACTCTATTTATGTATAATAAGGTCCCCATTACCTGTTTAGTCATTTCATTGATGTGTTTATCGAATGTCATCGTACAGTCGATAAACACACCAAGGTTTTTCACATGTTTACTAGGTATAATATTACAGTTGTTAAGATGAATTACAGTGTCTTCTGGTATCTTATTTACAAGTTGTCTGGATCCTATAAATATACATTGAGTTTTGGTATCATTAAGCATCAGACCGTTTTTACTGAGGTATTTCTTAGCTTGAGTTAGGGTGTTTTCTGTTCTTTTAATTAAGTCACCTAACTCATTTATAGATCCACTGTGTAACAACTGAGTGTCATCGGCATACTGGATAAGAAGGCAGTTGTTAATATTGTCCTTCAGGTCATTAACAAACAAATTAAAAAGAATTGGCCCCAGAATAGATCCTTGAGGAACTCCATAATTTATTTTAGATGAAGAAGAGAGAATGTTGTCAATGCGTACTAATTGGGTCCTGTCATTTAGATAATTTTCGAGCCAAAATCTATCGATGTTATTATGAGTGAGTTTATTTAATAGAAATGAGTGGTTAATGCTGTCGAAGGCTTTGGACAAGTCACATAAAGTTAGCAAAGATATATGTTTTTTGTTCATATTATTATAAATTTGGTTAGTTAGCATAGTTAAGGCTGTCTCAGTGGATAGTTTGTGACGAAATCCATGCTGGCTATGGGATAGAATATCATTTGATTCGAGGAACAGCTTTAATTGATTACACACGATTCTTTCTAAAATCTTAGATATAGTTGGCAGGAGAGAAATGGGCCTATAATTATTAATATTTTCCCTGTCTCCGTTTTTATGGATGGGGACTACAATGGATTGTTTCCATAGTTTTGGAATTTTCTCAGTTAACAATGGATGTATTTATGATACAGGTGAGATATGGGATAATGACAAAGAGGGAATCTTTAATATATGTTGAAGTTATGCCGTCAATTCCTGCAGAGCCTGTGTTCTTTACTTGTTTAATCGTTAATATGATATCTTGAGGACTGACTGGTTGGGGTCTAAATGAGGTAATGTTGTTATTTTGGCTTATAGTTGGGGTTAAAATATTATCTGATTCACTCATGGCTTCCCTCGACTTTTCAAAGGCTTTCTCTCCAATGCTAGTAAAATATTTGTTAAAATCATCTGTTCTCTGTTGAATGTTGCTGTGACCATGATTTATATTAGGTTTATTGTTTGGGACAATGTTGTTAATAATTTTCCAAGTCCCTGCTGTGTTCCCTTTATTCTCATTGAACTTTTGATGGTAATACTCTGTCTTTGCTTTATATCGCATGGATCTTACTTGTTTATTTTTAGATTTATACTGTGCTTGTAAAGTGGTATTAGATCTGTTCTTTTTAAGTAGTACAAGTAAATTATCTCTCTCTCTCATATGGGAGCGAATCTCATCGTTAATCCATGGGGCAAAAGGCTTCTTAACTTGCTTATTGACCATGGGAGCACAAGTATCAAGACATGAGTTAAACACAGTAGTAAAAATGTCAGCTTGCTTATCTACATCGTCAGTTATCATTATTTGGTTAAGGGTGGGAGCTTTATTTAGTAGAAGGTCAGATAATAAATCAGCATCATAAATGGTCATATCACGGAAAGTTTTGAATACAGTAACACGTTTAGGCTTATTCATATCAATTAAAACAGAAATTAGTTCATGATCACCTACTATCTTGGGGATAATATCAGTATTGACTATGCTTTCTGGCTTATTTATAATTATAACATCCAGTAAGGTGGATGAGCTTAAAGTGACTCTTGTTGGCTTGTCAATAATTTGATGAAGTTTGTTAGTGGATATTATTTTACTGTTTGTTCCCTAAAGATAGCAGGTCATCATTAATATCTCCTAATAAATACAGTGGTTTATTACGAAGAATTATGTTTTTAAATAGGTCATTAAGGTAATTAAAGGTGTTATTCAGAGCTTTAGGGTGGCGGTAAATACAACCTACAATAATTGAAGGTAATTTCCTACACTGTACTGTTAGCCATACTTCTTCTATGCCGTCAGGTTTATCAAGGTTAGTGGTCACAACTTTACACTGTAGAGAGTTTTTAACATATATACAAACTCCACCACCACGACCCTTATAATCACGAAATATGGTGTAGTAATTAATTTGTACATATTTGTCTGGGGTATCAGGAAGTAGCCAGGTTTCGCTCACACACAGTATATCAATATTTCTATTCATGATAGTAGAATTAATTTCGTCAAAGTTGGCCTGAAGGGATTGAGCGTTAACGTGTTCTATTGTGATACAATCTCTTTCCATTTTGTATAACTTAGCGGCCCTGTCTTCTTCGCCATACCCCTAATATTTATAATTGTTACACAGGCGGCTTTTGTGACCTAAGATCTAGCAATTTGAACATCTCACTTTATGGTCATACCTACAATTAAGTTGTCTGTGATTAAATTTACCACAGTTAAAGCAACCTCCTTTCCTCGGGTATTTATTTGTATGACCATGCTGTCTTTCATATGAGTCACATTCGTTCTACCTAAATTGTTCACGTGGTTGCGGGCGGAAGTGTGGGGTGCGTGTATGTGTGCCTCGCTGCCCACCATCTCGGCGCCAGGTGCTGTGGGCAGCATGTTGCTCATTCCCGCCATCACTTACCTGTCTGTGCCAACCTCCACGATCGCGATGTTGCACTCCCTGATGCGCACCACGATTGGAATAATGAGGGATGTGTACTTGTGTGCGAGAAGGGGGACGATTTAGGTCACGTCCAGGTTGATCCTGCCCTCTGTTCACCTCGTGTATATCAGGGAGTGAGGTGTCCTGCTCCTCCAGTACCTCCCACCTGTTTTTATATGTGTGGGTGATGCTGGGTGGGGCTGGGGGTGAGGCAGGGCTGGGTAGTGGGTCAGCGTGGGTCAGGTCACGGCGAGTCAGGTGAGCCCCGTGTTTTCCCGCCACCTGCCAGGCGCCAGAGTAACTAGTACAAAGGAATACAAAGGACATTCAAACATCAACAGACCTACTGGTCCTTACGAGGCTGCTTGATTTTGCTATTCTATCTAACCTACTAGAGTGAGGGAAAGTATAGCAAAGAAGAAGGCTCCTCCCCACCCACCACTCCCTCCAGCCGAAGCTGGCAGGAAATGAAAAGATACCATGTAGTATGGAAAAACTAACATGGAATTTATATAGGACAGCAGGAAGGTTCTTACACTATGTCTTAAAATACAGTACATTTTTATATATATGACGTAAAATTATTCGTGTAATACAGTACTAGCTGGCTATAAATATACCAGTGGTCTATACTCCGCCTGGCTTACCCAGGCCCTACACTCTATGCTACGAATACTATTAACGTGGTGAGTCTGTGACTGTTCTACTCTTGTCGGAGTATATATAATAAGTGAACTGCGGTTATGTTACTAATCTTATTCGAGTGTGAATAGTTGGAGGTTCGGGTTATTTGATAGATACTTGTCTAAGTGACTTTTGAACGACTCTATTGTTGCACAGTTTATAACAGCAGAGGGCAGTCGGTTCCAAATGTTTACGATACGATTAAAAAAGAAAAATTTAGCTTCATTCGTGTTAAAACGTTTCCCGACGATCTTTAGCCCATTATTCCTGGTAATATTTCTGTTGTCGATGCTGAAGTAATTACTGGCATTTAAATTACTGAAACCTTTGAATATTTTGAAGACTTCTATAAGGTCTCCTCTTAGTCGCCGTTTGCTGAGGCTATATAGATTTAATTCCTTCAGTCGCTCCTCATAGGGCTTATTTCGTAATCTAGGGATCATTTTAGTTATTCTGCGTTGTACTCTCTCTAGTTTTTCGATGTCTTTCTTATAGTACGGGGACCACATCTGTACACAGTATTCGAGGTGAGGACGTACGAGTGAGTTATATAATGTAATAATAATATCTTCTGATTTAAATTCAAAAGTTCTACCGATAAATCCTATGAGTTTGTTTGCTGTTTTCACTACTTCTGAGCACTGCTGTCCAGGTTTTAAGTCATTTGTTATTGTGACACCGAGGTCTCGTTCCATATTTACGCTTGAGAGTTGAACGTTATTCATAGTGTATTGTACTTTACTGTTATCGTTTCCAATATGAAGAACTTTGCACTTTTCTACATTGAAATACATTTGCCACTCATTTGCCCAGTCTACCAAAGTGTCCAAATCACGCTGTAAGGTTTGCCACTCTTCTCTGGAGGTTACTTTACTCGCTAGTTTTGTGTCGTCTGCAAATTTTGATGTCTTACAAGTGAGCCCATTATCTATATCATTAATATAAATTATAAAAAGGATGGGACCCAATACTGATCCCTGAGGAACTCCACTTTGAACATTACGCCAGTCAGATGCTATCCCATTAATTACTACTCGTTGTTTACGCTCTGACAGCCAGTCTTCAAGCCATGCCTGGACTTTCCCCATAATTCCGTGTGCGCCGAGTTTTCTTATCAATCGCTTGTGGGGGACCTTGTCAAATGCTTTTTCGAAATCTAGGTAAATTACGTCCACGGATCTCGACTCATCATGCATGTTATGAACGTCATAGAAAAAATCTAATAGGTTTGTGAGGCAGGACCGTCTATTTCGAAAACCGTGTTGCGAGTCTTTGATTATGTCATTCTCTTCTAGGAACTTTACCATTTTGTCCCTGATAATGGTTTCCATTAGTTTACAGACTACCGATGTTAGGCTTATTGGTCGATAATTACCGGGTAGTGACTTAATTCCTTTCTTAAATATAGGTGTTACGTTAGCTGTTTTCCATTCGATTGGTACTTTCCCCGTTTTTAATGATTTCTTAAATATAACGGAAAGTGGCTTGGCTAACTCGAACTTCGCTTCCTTCAAGATTCTCGGGGAAATTTTATCTGGTCCCGGTGTTTTATTTACATTGATGGCATTTATAGCACTTATAATGTTACTTTCATCAAGTTCGCAGTTATCTAGACTTATGTCATTTACTTGTACGGTCGGGACTGGTAGTGCTTCTGTTGTATTTTCTTTTATTGAATACTGATGCAAAATAATCATTTAGTATGGTAGCCATTTCTACTTCATTATCGGTATATTCGTCATTGTTATTTGCAAGTGGACCAATTACTGAAGTTAGCACTATCTTTTTTCTTATGTAACTATAGAATTCCTTCGGGTTTGATTTACTAAGTTTTGCAATATGATTCTCAAACTCTTTCTTACTTTGTTTGATTTGCTTTTTAATTATTCGTCTAAGTCTGTCGAATTCCTGCTTATCTGACTCGTCTTGTGTTTCTTTAAATTTTTTATGGGCTCGTTTTTTGGCTAATAGGTTCGTGTGAATCTCGTTATTCCACCATTTGGGTTTAAACTTTCCCGGTGAACGTCTATCACGGTACGGTATACATGATTTCACAGCACAATTTAGGTTATTTACAAATAATTCCCATGAGGCGTTGATGTCTGGGGCTTCTGTTACAGCAGTCCAATCTGTGTTACCTAAGGTACATCTTAGTTTATTAAAGTTCGCCCTTTTAAAATTAGGTACTTTTTCTGTGCTCGCGTTTTCTTCTGTCTTTGATATATTAATTTCAAATGTTATAATTCTGTGATCGCTAGAACTAAATTCATGTCCGACTTTAACATCCTTAACTAAGTTGTCATTGGTAGTAAGAATTATATCTAGGATATTGTTTCCTCTGTTATAGTGTTGGGGGTGGGGGTCGGCCGCGTTCCTACGTTGTTCCCGCGTGGTTTTCTGATAAGGTTTGAATTTTCCTTAACCTTCTCCCAATTCATGCATTCGTTTAGAGCCGGATGTTGTGAAGTTATAGCTTTGAGGAGACGTACCAATCCAGTCCTATTAAGTATAGACCCTTCGTGCTTGCTATCTATGTTGTAACAGGCGTCGTATATTTCACCTGTGCCAAACCTGAATGATAGATCAGTATTAATGATGGCGATACCGTTATCATCAGCCCACTTCTGAATGTGTTCGTTCAGTTCATTAATTTTGGCCAGCAGGGTGTCTGATTTAGGGCTGGGTGCAACTTTACAAATTAATATTTCCATGCTATCATTTTTGTTTTTCAATTCACTTACTAATGCACTGAGGTTGTCAATCACATCCGACGGGGCTCTACTTTCAATGGCATCGAATAAACCGCCGTAGATAATACACTTTTGTGGTGCCCATGATAGCTTTTCATGTACCCAGCATTTTAATAGGTCAATATTTGCTTCGTCTAGAGTTCTAATTTCACAATTAGCATGAAAATCCGACACTTTCATACTCTTTAGGTTCATGTCACCAAGTAGTAACGTATCTTTCTTTGGCTTTACAGTGATGGTTGTGTTGGCAGTTAATTGTTGTTCGAGTTTTTCAAGACGTGTGTTAATGTCATTTACCTCCTGCATCCCCCTAAGTCTGTTCCCATACCCCCGCACCCCCTAACCCCTCCCAAGCCTGTTCTCCTACTCCCGCACCCCCCTAAACCCCCCCAAGCCTGTGCCCCTATTCCCGCACCCCCTTAATTAAAACTGTTTACTGAGGGGTTACTACCATGGCTGGGAGTTGGCCTGGCCTGGCTGACGTTCACGGAGATTATCTCATCACAGGAAGAGATGAAGAGAAACTAGATATTGAGGGAGGGAAGCAGGGAGAGGGAAGGGAGAGAGAGTGTTAGAGAGGGAGAGAGCGAGAGAGTGGACAGTAAAGGATGAAGCAGGGAGAGGGAGGGGAGAGAGAGTGTGAGGGAGGGAGGGAGGGAGGGGAGAGAGAGTGTGAGGGAGGGAGAGAGTGGACAGTGAAGGAACAAGGAGGGAGAGGGAGGGGAGAGAGAGTGTTAGAGAGGGAGGGAGCGAGAGAGTGGACGGTAAAGGATGAAGCAGGGAGAGGGAGGGGAGAGAGAGTGTGAGGGAGGGAGAGAGTGGACAGTGAAGGAACAAGGAGGGAGAGGGAGGGGAGAGAGAGTGTGAGGGAGGGAGGGAGGGAGGGGAGAGAGAGTGTGAGGGAGGGAGAGAGTGGACAGTGAAGGAACAAGGAGGGAGAGGGAGGGGAGAGAGAGTGTGAGGGAGGGAGGGAGGGAGGGGAGAGAGAGTGTGAGGGAGGGAGAGAGTGGACAGTGAAGGAACAAGGAGGGAGAGGGAGGGGAGAGAGAGTGTGAGGGAGGGAGAGAGTGGACAGTGAAGGAACAAGGAGGGAGAGGGAGGGGAGAGAGAGTGTTAGAGAGGGAGGGAGCGAGAGAGTGGACGGTAAAGGATGAAGCAGGGAGAGGGAGGGAGAGAGAGTGTGAGGGAGGGAGGGAGGGAGTGTGAGGGAGGGAGATGGAAGGAGGAGAGTGTTAGAGAGGGAGGGAGCGAGAGAGTGGACAGTGAAGGAACAAGGAGGGAGAGGGAGGGGGGAGAGAGTGTGAGGGAGGGAGGGAGGGAGAGAGTGTGAGGGAGGGAGAGGGAAGGAGGAGAGTGTGAGGGAGGGAAGGAGGGAGGGAGAGAGTGTGAGGGAGGGAAGGAGGAGAGAGAGTGTGAGGGAGGTAGTATAGGGAAGGAGCCTTTGTGCAATTTTAAAAATATATATATTTTTTAACATTCTACTGTGAAATGGTAAACTAATAATAACATTGACAAGCGTTCCACTAAGAACACATATTATTATAACCTGATTATTATACCTATTATAACCTAACACACTAACACTATTACAAGGCTACACACACATTAACACACATACATTATTACAAGGCTACACACACATTAACACACATACATTATTACAAGGCTACACACACATTAACACACATACATTATTACAAGGCTACACACACATTAACACACATACATTATTACAAGGCTACACACACATTAACACACATACATTATTACAAGGCTACACACACATTAACACACATACATTATTACAAGGTCACACACATTAACACACATAGAGTATTACAGTGCAACACACACATTAACAAACATACACTATTACAGTGCTACACAAACACATTAACACACATACATTATTACAAGGCTACACTCACATTAACAGACATACATTATTACAAGGCTACACACACATTAACACACATACACTATCACAGTGCTACACACACACATTAACACACACACAGTATATAAAACCAATAGAGGCTTAGCTCTATGTCTTTCATGTATGTTTATCTTGTCTTGTAACACTACATAATTATATTTTCTCTGTATATGTGACATGTATTATTTTATTGCATTATATTTTGTCTAATAACATTGACAAGCGTTCCACTAAGAACACATATTATTATAACCTGATTATTATACCACCTCAGTTTGTCATGAGAGAAAAAGATTATTACTTATATCTTTATATTTTAATTAAATATTAATTAACATTTCAGTATGAACATAATACATACAGCATGCAGTATGTGTGTTCTTTTATATCAATGTTTGGTATATGACACTTATATTTACATATTGTCTATCAGTAATATTATTTATTGTTGGTAAAATTAGTATATATTGCTTACTGTTATAGCAAAGTTTAACTCTCTCTCTCTCTCTCTCTCTCTCTCTCTCTCTCTCTCTCTCTCTCTCTCTCTCTCTGTAAGGTCTGTTATGGTCTGTGTTTCTATGTAACTAACTAACTCTCTCTCTCTCTCTCTCTCTCTCTCTCTCTCTCTCTCTGTAAGGTCTGGTATTGTGTGTGTTTCTATGTAACTCTCTCTCTCTCTCTCTCTCTCTCTCTCTCTCTCTCTCTCTCTCTCTCTCTTGTGACAGTCTTGAGTCCTGATAATCTGCAAACTATAAATATATTATTTTTTTGGGGTACATCCTGTGATAAGTTGTGCAGGCTGTGTTATGTACTGTGTAATGGTGGGTTGTGTGTGTGTGGGGAAGGGTAGGGTGTGTGAGGGGAAGGGTTGTGTGTGTGTGGGGAAGGAGGGAGGGTTGGGTGTGTATGGGGAAGGAGGGAGGGTTGGGTGTGTGTGTGTGTATGTGGAAGGAGGGAGGGTTGGGTGTGTGTGTGTGGGGAAGGAGGGAGGGTTGTGTGTGTGTGTGGAAGGAGAGAGGGTTGGGTGTGTGTGTGTGGAAGGAGAGAGGGTTGGGTGTGTGTGTGGAAGGAGTGAGGGTTGGGTGTGTGTGTGGAAGGAGGGAGGGTTGGGTGTGTGTGGGTAAGGATGGAGGGTTGGGTGTGTGTGTGGAAGGAGGGAGGGTTGGGTGTGTGTGGGTAAGGATGGAGGGTTGGGTGTGTGTGGGGAAGGAGGGAGGGTTGGGTGTGTGTAGGGAAGGAGGGAGGGTTGGGTGTGTGTGGGGAAGGAGGGAGGGTTGGGTGTGTATGGGGAAGGAGGGAGGGTTGGGTGTGTGTGTGTGGAAGGAGGGAGGGTTGGGTGTGTGTGTGTGGGGAAGGAGGGAGGGTTGTGTGTGTGTGTGGAAGGAGAGAGGGTTGGGTGTGTGTGTGTGGAAGGAGAGAGGGTTGGGTGTGTGTGTGGAAGGAGTGAGGGTTGGGTGTGTGTGTGGAAGGAGGGAGGGTTGGGTGTGTGTGGGTAAGGATGGAGGGTTGGGTGTGTGTGTGGAAGGAGGGAGGGTTGGGTGTGTTTGTGTGTGGAAGGAGGGAGGGTTGGGTGTGTGAGTGTGTGGAAGGAGGGAGGGTTGGGTGTGTGTGTGTGTGGAAGGAGGGAGGGTTAGGTGTGTGTGTGTGGGGAAGGAGGGAGGGTTGGGTGTGTGTGTGGAAGGAGGGAGGGTTGGGTGTGTGTGGGGAAGGATGCAGGGTTGGGTGTGTGTGTGGAAGGAGGGAGGGTTGGGTGTGTGTGTGTGGAAGGAGGGAGGGTTGGGTGTGTGGGGAAGGAGGGAGGGTTGGTTAGTGTGTGTGTGGGGAAGAAGGGAGGGTTGAGTGAGTGTGGTGAAGGAGGGAGGGTTGGGTGTGTGTGAGGAAGGAGGGAGGGTTGGGTGTGTGTTTGTGGGGAAGGAGGGAGGGTTGGGTGTGTGTGGGGAAGGAGGGAGGGTTGTGTATGTGTAGGGAAGGAGGGAGGGTTGCGTGTGTGTGGGAAAGGAGGGAGGGTTGGGTGTGTGTGTGTTGAAGGAGGGAGGGTTGTGTGTGTGTGTGTGTGTGGAAGGAGGGAGGGTTGGGTGTGTGTGGGGAAGGAGGGAGTGTTGGGTGTGTGGGGAAGGAGGGAGGGTTGGGTGTGTGTGTGGGGAAGGAGGGAGGGTTAGTTGTGTGTGTGTGGGGAAGGAGGGAGGGTTGGGTGTGTGTGTGTGTGGGGAAGGAGGGAGGGTTGGGTGTGTGGGGAAGGAGGGAGGGTTGTGTGTGTATGTGTGTGTGGGGAAGGAGGGAGGGTTGAGTGTGTTTGGGGAAGGAGGGAGGGTTGGGCGTGTGTGGGGAAGGAGGGAGGGTTGGGTGTGTGTGTGTGTGGAAGGAGGGAGGGTTGGGTGTGTGTGTGTTTGGGGAAGGAGGGAGGGTTGGGTGTGTGTGGGGAAGGATGGAGGGTTGAGTGTGTGTGGGGAAGGAGGGAGGGTTGGGTGTGTATGTGTGGAAGGAGGGAGGGTTGGGTGTTTGTGTGGAAGGTGGTAGGGTTGGGTGTGTGTGTGTGGGGAAGGAGGGAGGGTTGGGTGTGTGAGGGGAAGGAGGGAGGGTTGGGTGTGTGTGTGTGGGGAAGGAGGGTGGGTTGGGTGTGTGTGGGGAAGGAGGGAGGGTTGGGTGTGTGTGTGTGGGGAAGGAGGGAGGGTTGGTTGTGTGTGTGTGGGGAAGGAGGGAGGGTTGGGTGTGTGTGTGTGGGGAAGGAGGGAGGGTTGGGTGTGTGGGGAAGGAGGGAGGGTTGTGTGTGTATGTGTGTGTGGGGAAGGAGGGTGGGTTGGGTGTGTGTGGGGAAGGAGGGAGGGTTGGGTGTGTGTGTGGAAGGAGGGAGGGTTGGGTGTGTGTGTGTTTGGGGAAGGAGGGAGGGTTGGGTGTGTGTGGGGAAGGAGGCAGGGTTGGGTGTGTGTGTGTGGGGAAGGAGGGAGGGTTGGGTGTGTGTGGGGAAGGATGGAGGGTTGGGTGTGTGGTGTGGGGAAGGAGGGAGGGTTGGGTGTGTGTGTGGAAGGAGGGAGGGTTGGGTGTGTGGTGTGGGGAAGGAGGGAGGGTTGGGTGTGTGTGTGGAAGGAGGGAGGGTTGGGTGTGTGTGTGTGGGGAAGGAGGGAGGTTTGGGTGTGTGTGTGGAAGGAGGGAGGGTTGGGTGTGTGTGTGTGTGGGGAAGGAAGGAAGGTTGGGTGTGTGTGTGGAAGGAGGGAGGGTTGGGTGCGTGGTGTGGGGAAGGAGGGAGGGTTGGGTGTGTGTGTGGAAGGAGGGAGGGTTGGGTGTGTGTGTGTGGGGAAGGAGGGAGGTTTGGGTGTGTGTGTGGAAGGAGGGAGGGTTGGGTGTGTGTGTGTGTGTGGGGAAGGAAGGAAGGTTGGGTGTGTGTGTGGAAGGAGGGAGGGTTGGGTGTGTGTGGGAAAGGATGGAGGGTTGGGTGTGTGTGGGGAAGGAAACAGGAAGGATGGAGGGTAGGGTGTGTGAGGGGAAGGAGACAGGAAGGATGGAGGGTTGGGAGGGAACGATGACGTAAGGGTTAGTAGAAGGAAGAATAGGAATGAAGGAAAGGGAAGAAATTGTAGGAAGGGATAGGAGAAAATGGTTAATGGTAGGGGAGGTGGCCGAGTGGTTAGTGTTCTCGACTCATATCCTAGAGGTCGGGAGATCGATCCTCTCAGGTGAGGGCCTGAGAATATTTACTCTTCCGATTTGAGTTTGAGGCACTAACTATAAGGTCACCGAACGTCGTAAAACACCCTCGCTGGTACCATAACAGCTGCAGTATTTGGGAATAACCCTCACTTCCCTCCCTCTTTGGCTGGGTACCAGTTCGGAAGTCGTGACGTGTTTGTATGAGCAGCAGTTGACCTGGGTCACGGTAACGGGCTTGATTAAGCCTATGTCCAGTGTCGGAATATATATAAAAAAAAAAAAAAAAAAAAAGTGAGGATTGGGGATGGTGAAGGAGAGGAATAGAGAGGATATGAAGCTGTAAAAGAAGGAAAGGGAAAAGAGGGGTAGGGGAGGGTAGGGGAGGGAAGGGAAGGGAAGGGTAGGTAGGGTATAGAAAGGGGAGGGAGAGGAACGAATAGGAGAATGTAAAGGTATAAATTTTATATTTGTCATCTTGGTTAGTGGGAAGGGTAACACATTGAGGAATATTGTGTCAGATATTAATTTTATATTTGTCATTTTGCTTAGTGGGAAGGGTAACACATTGAAGATGTTAAAACTAGAGTCACAACAGTCACTTATCGTTCATCATTGTTTGTCTCTCATACAACCTCTTTTCTCTGCCTAATATGTTACCAAGTCAATGTATTTACTTATACATTACACATATAGTATATTGGTTTTCTTGGTGTGTTTTGTGTTGTCCATGTTGGTGTTCCTTCATTACTATTGTGTCACCCTCCTGTCCTCTACAACACACACAGGACTACTGTGTAAACTGTGGACAACAAAGGTTAGTATACACACAACCACTATGTTGTTAATTAAGTCACGAGAGAGAGAGAGAGAGAGAGAGAGAGAGAGAGAGAGAGAGAGAGAGAGAGAGAGATCACTATGACACTTACCTAGAGAAAGATTTTTAGGTTTCAGATCGTGAGCGTCATAATTACACTGTTAGCATTCGATGGAAAAAATGTAGATGAAAGAAAATTGGAGTTTGTATTTTTATGACATGTTCTAGATGACTATAAGATATATTAATCTCAGAGTACAGACTTTAATGAATTAAATATTAGCAACCTCCAGTTACAGCTTTCATTAAAGTAAGTTGTAGACATTCCAACCAGTGGCAATGTAGTAATTATTTCCCACAGAGCAGCGTTAACGACATAATATCAGGAATTATCGTTGTTCTTTAACATTTATATTGCCAGTAATTCCAGCCATCAAAAAAGATACTCGAACTTAATTATATAATTATAATACCAAAATTTCGAGCCATCTAAAAAGATACTCGAACTAGATAAAGAAACAATCGCATAACATCACAAATCCAAGAAATCAGTCGAATATCTCGATAAAATATTTCTGGGTTGTGAAGCACTAGATCATAAATTACCAGGTTTAGTCTGGAAGCCGGAAAGTTAGTACTTACGGAGGCAGTGAAGAGAACACACCATACAGAGTGGATTATACAGGTGGGGAGAAGTGTTAGAGGGAATTCTCATATACGTGCAATACAAAAAGTCGTCTGGACATCAAGCTGCAACTCCAATACAACTTAATTTAACTAAGCAATATATCGTTCACTTCTCATGATAAGTATCCGATTATATACCAGCTGGCCAGTTAGGTAGGATAAGGATCGATTTAGAGATAACGTTACGACACAGGAACAATACAAAGAATAAAGGAAGTTTCATATCCATTCGTAACGTAAATTTACAACATATGATATATTGTTTTTTTCATACTTATTTTTTACCTCTGGACTGTAGGGTGTCAGTAGCCCGTGAATCTTACGAGGCCCCGAGATTATTGGGTGTTGCACTAGATGGGACAGTGAAGCTTCTTGGTGATGTTGGTACCGTAGCTTCTCTTCTGCCCCACTAGATGACGACACCTTATTTATACACGTCAATATCACTATCACTATATATAATTATAAATCATGCTACAATGAGCGACATACTAAAATAATTAAGATTAATTTGTTTAGTGAAGGAGTTAACTTCGAACTCGTAAGTAAATATACGAAAGCCCGTGTGAAAGTTTTGTGTGAAAGTTGTTGTTATTCGAGGTCGGCTAGGGCGGTCGTGACAAGTAAATTTCATAACGGGCAACATTACCTTAGACCTATAGTCTATTTGAAATATACTGAGCGCTAAGGCGTTGGCCACTTCCGAGATTTACCTGACTGCTACGTTGCCAGATCTCGTCTGAACAATTATGGGATTAGATCCTCATTAAAAATGACAGCCAGCCCTCACTAACCCACCGCCTGTTCTCTCTCTCTCTCTCTCTCATCTGTTGCCTATATATATCGCTTGCCGTTAACAACAAAATATAGAAGTAAATCTTTCCTTTTCTGTTGACACATTATGTTGTATTATAAATGCGACACTTTTCTGAGGATATAACAAAATTTTTCGTTTGTTTCGACTTTTATTCCTCACCACCACTGCTCGTGATGGTGCAATGATAGGTCCTCTATTTGCTTTCTCTTCTAAATAGTACTTATTTACATTATAAATAAGTTCTCTCTTTCTCGACTATGTAAAACATGATAGTGAGTAGCAGATGTGCTGCTCCATCTTGAGTGGTAGCCAGAGTAAAAGTGACGGTAGTGACCTGAGTTGACAGGTGGAGCTGACGTACTTATACCTGAAGACACTCACCCTAGGTGCACTGACAACGTCGGAAAAATTTTCTGCCCAGTGTTGTGATACATATATATATTATCATTGTTAATATGAGAAGTGAATGGTACTTTCATATACCTAAATGGCCTTAGTAGTGAAGTAAATGTATACGTATTAATTTTGATTAATTTAGCATCAGCAAATAGCTGATATGAGAGAGTGAGTGAAGTGTATTGGTCTGATTTGGCAGCATTGCGGGAAGGAAAAACCTCCCAACAGCCAACGCCTCAGCGCTCAGTATATTTTGAAAAGACTATAGTGTTGACTGACATTTTGGTAACCAGCTTTACCCTGCCCCCCCAACCCTTCCCTCCCCTGGGACGCAGCACACATTGTTCTGTTCTGTGTTCACCTGCACCAACCACTATACTCCACCAACCCCCTGTCATTATGACCACACCTGACTCAGCCTTAAGGTCAGTGAATCACCTGGTACCCCTGGACTGAAGTAATCACTGAGACAGACTTATACACCAAGTGGAATAATATTGTTATCACCTCTACTCTACACACCTGACACAGCCTTAAGGTCAGTGGATCACCTGGTACCTCTGGACTGAGGTCAAGACAGACTTATACACCAAGTGGAATAATTTTGTTATCACCTCGACTCTACACAAACATAAACAGGTTCAAACGGCTCAGAAATAAAGTAATCAGAGAAATTGCCAAGGCAAAGAAAAACCACTACCCAAGTAAAATTTACAGTTTAAAACAAACAAATAATTTTCAATGGTTTTTCAAAATTAAACATCTGTGTGGACTATCAAATAATTTCTCCACCATCCTCTGTGTCTCCCATCTCTCTCACTCTGAATCCAGTGACAAAATGAACCATCACTTCTCCACCATCTGTCAGACCCTCCCTTCGCTTGACTACACGAAGCTCCCCGGCTATCTACCTTCTCCATCCTTACCTCACTCTTGTGCACTTTGAAGAGTTTGTTTGCTTTCCCGTCAAAGCCTTGTCTGGCCTGATGGAGAGCAGTTTATCGGATGTAGCTTCCTGTCTGGAGGCAAACTCGGACATATCAGAAGACAACGAGTTTTTACAATAGGATAAATGGCCGCCTTGGCAGCCCTTACCCAATATCCCCCTCTTCTCAATCATTCCTCAACATGGGTTACAGATATCCATCTCATCCACCTCTACCAAGCAATGTGTGGAGGCCTCTTCTGACTGCTGGGAATCTGCTAATGTGAATTGTTTGCCTCTCACTGCCAAGACCGTCAAGAATACTTCGGATGTGCATGACGTACTTGACTCTCAGTCTTCTTTGCCTTGCTCTGGTGCTTCGACCCATACCCACTCCTGGTCCTCGTCTCATTCTCCTGCGTTTGCCCTGGGTGACACATGAGTCAAGCTCTCCTTTTCTATAGACATGAAGCTGCAGTGGTTGTTTGTCGTTAACAAGGCCCTCCAACTGCAGCATGGACTGGCTGAAGTAAAGATGTCTGCAGTCACATCCCGGTTCATCATCATCTCCAGAAAGTGTCAGGTCATTATCAAGAGAGTCAAGTATGGTGAATATTTTTGTCTCTCCCTCACATTCCTCAGGGCTCGCCTGAGAGTCCTCGTGTGGTTGCATAGTCCCCAAGAAGATTTAATGTACCCCAGCTTCATAGTCCAAGCAGACTTAAAGTACCCCAGCTTCATAGTCCCCAAGCTGACTTAAAATACCCCAGCTACATAGTCCCCAAGCAGACTTAAAGTACCCCAGCTTCATAGTCCCCAAGCAAACTTAAAGTACCCCAGCTACATAGTCCCCTGCCCTGCCTCCCATCACCTCTCACCTATCAATATTCCATCTTAAGTCCTACTTTAACCTCATACCTCTATCTTACACGGCTTGACTCCTTTCCAGTTTGTGCTCACGTCAACCAATACAATGTCATCCAAGAATAAAGCACTACATGTAACCTCCTCTCTAACATCTGCAGTCATCACATCCATCACAAGATCGAAAATGTAAGGGCTGAGAACCGACACTCTTCCATCATTCTAACAACACTTCTTACTCGAGCCGTTGTTCCTGCATACATACTGTATCTTGCAGAACAATTACATACATCTTAGAAAATTCTTTCACCTTCATACATCTCCAAACTTGAAACTGCCTTGAAACCCGATCATACACTTTCTCCAGATCAATGAACACCAAGTGTAGCTCTTTCTACTTCCTTCTGTACTTCTCCATTGCCTGTCTCAAAGAAACTATTGCATCCACTGTCCCTTTTCTGGTATAAACCCGAACTGTTCTTCTCTTACACAAGTTTCTCTCCATATTCTCTCTTCTATCTAATATAGAACTCAAGCATAGTTCTCCATCATCTGAGACATAGATTTTTTGCCTCTGTAATTACTACTCTCCTAGATGTCTCCTTTCTCTTTATAAATCAGTATCACTACACTCGTGATACATAATTTCTGACCTGAGTGTGATGAGCAGAAAGCTTTGAATCGCCTGGTATTGCTCATTTCCCCTCCCAGTCCACCTATAGAGGCTGAGTTCGAATGCAGGGTATGTGTGGTGCCTCCTGCCGTTCGTCTGGTCAGAGATTACGTATCACGAGTGTACATTGTAGGCAGCAAATCTCATAATATATTTACTCCTTCTCTCCCTAAACATTTCCAAACTTTGATTGGTAATACCATCAGGACCAACTGCCTTTCCTTCTCTCATTTTTAGTAACGCTATCTGTACTTCAAATCCGTTAATATCCTGTACTTCTCTTACATGCTAATTTCCATCCTCTATTATTCTCCAATCGTTCTCCTCATTCAATAATTTCTCAAAATAATCATTCCACTCTGTATTTACACCATCCTTATCTGTCAACACTCTCCCTCCTCATCCTTGATCTACTTGATGTGTGTTAGATCTTTGGTGGCTTTGTTTCTGTTCTTCGCTATCCTATACATATTCTTCTGTCCCTCTGTCTCCTCTAGCTGCTCATAGAAATCATTCGTTACTGTCGCCTTACCCTGTGCTACTGCTCCTTTGTATTCTATACACACCACCTTTCAAGACTCTCTAATCTCTTTCGAAACATTCGTGTCATAGGCTCTCTTTGCTTTTTCTGTTTACTGATTTTCTCCAGTGTATCCTGGTTCAACCACCAAGTTTCTTTATATATTCTGTTGTTCTTTACCAAATGTTTTACCGACAATTTCTTCCTCTTTTCAAATCACATTAATATTTTCTTTCCACCAGGTCTTCAGATTTTATTCTTGTTTGATGTTACTCAGAAATGCTTCTATGAAAGTCTCCCTCAGTTTCAATCTTCACCCTTTAATCTTTGGTTCTCCCTTCCAAGTTCAAATTCCCTCAGTAAAATAATCTGATACAATGATTTACAGTCACAGCAATATGTAAACGATTGGCAGGAGCAGTAGACCCAGCAGGTAAAATATAATGATTTACAGGGGAGGGAAGGGAAGGGTAGGTAGGGTATAGAAAGGGGAGGGAGAGGAACGAATAGGAGAATGTAAAGGTATAAATTTTATATTTGTCATCTTGGTTAGTGGGAAGGGTAACACATTGAAGATGTTAAAACTAGAGTCACAACAGTCACTTATCGTTCATCATTATTTGTCTCTCATACAACCTCTTTTCTCTGCCTAATATGTTACCAAGTCAATGTATTTACTTATACATTACACATATAGTATATTGGTTTTCTTGGTGTGTTTTGTGTTGTCCATGTTGGTGTTCCTTCATTACTATTGTGTCACCCTCCTGTCCTCTACAACACACACAGGACTACTGTGTAAACTGTGGACAACAAAGGTTAGTATACACACAACCACTATGTTACAAGGAGTTACAAGGAAAAGAAGTACCCTAGGGGACCTTACGATCCATACAAAGAGGGTACCTGTGGGTTTAGTTGCGCAAGTAGGCGACCGTCCTCGAATGTGTCATGTGAAACCATCAAGGAACACTCGCACAACGGCTTAAACACCTAGACGGTGATTTAAGACTTTGTCTAATCTGGACTTGAACTGATCCACAGAGTTGCTGTTGACTACATCAGCAGGAAGCGCATTCCAAGTACCGCAGATGCTGTATGTAAAGAATTTACCACACAGATCACGGTTGTATCGCTTCAGTTCAAGTTTGTAGCCATGATTCCTGGTTGTGCCCTCACTGAGTTGGAAAATGTCCCTGTAATCTACATTGTCAAAGCCTCGTAGTATTTTAAACACTTCGATAAGCTGACCACGCAGTCTCCGGGTTTCCAAAGAGAACAGGTCGAGTTCTACCAACCGATCTTTATAGCTCTTGTGTCTAAGAGAGGGTATAAGTTTGGTTGCTCTGGCTTGCACTCGTTCCAATCTCGCGATATCCTTCCGGAAAGAAGGACTCCAAAACTGGACTGCATACTCCAGGTGCGGTTGGACAAGGGAATTGTACAGATAAAGTACTATCTCCTTGTTCCGGTATCCAAACTGTCGCTTTATGTACCCTAACATCCTTTGGGCTTTCTTCTCAGCCTCAATACACTGCTTTGAGAACTTGAGGTCACTGGTGATAGTTACACCCAAGTCTTTCTCAGTATCAGTGCTTACGAGAGCATTGCCCTTAAGGTTATACTCTGTTCGGGGGTTTCTGTGGCCTATATGCATAACTTTGCATTTGTTCACGTTAAATGGCATTTGCCACGTGTCAGACCACTCCCCGATCTTCCTAAGATCTTCTTGTAAGCGGGTAGTATTTCCTTCTTTCGCGACATTCATACCAAGCTTAGTATCATCGGCGAATTTGGAAATCTTGGCAACCATGTCACCATCCACGTCATTAACATAGATGATAAACAGTAGTGGTCCCAGAACAGAACCTTGGGGAACACCGCTAGTAACGGGCACCCACTCTGAAGCCTGTCCATTCACTACCACCCGCTGCCGTCTGTCACTTAGCCAGTTCTCTATCCAATTTGCCACATTTCCGTCTATGCCCAGTGCACGCACTTTCCGAAGGAGGCGGCGGTGGGGTACCTTATCAAAGGCTTTCTAAAAGTCTAAGTAGACAACATCGACTGCTTTATCCCGATCATGCTCACTGAAAACAAAATGGAAGAATTCCACCAGATTTGTGAGGCATGACCGGTGCTGCCGGAACCCATGCTGGGAACCCCTCAGTAGCAAATTTGATTCTAAGTGTGCTGTTATTTTGTCCACCATGATGCTCTCCATGAGTTTACAGACTATCGAGGTTAAACTGATGGGTCTGTAGTTTGACGGTTGGCTAGCATCTCCCTTCTTGAAGATAGGAGTCACCTCTGCCTCACGCCAGTCTCTAGGAACGCATCCAGTCTGGATTACCCTGTTGAAGACCATGCACAGGTGCCGTGATACTTCACCATGCACTTCTTTCAACACTCTAGGTAAGAACCCATCCGGACCGGGGGACTTGTTTGCTTTTAATTCGATTATTTTTCTCTCGATTTCTTCTTGGGTGAAGACCATTGACTCCAACTTCTCACTGAAGGAGTCCAAAGGTTCGGGAATGGGACCACTCTCCTCAGAGAACACTGAAGAGAAGTACTCATTTAAGAGGTTAGCATTTTCTGCATCAGAGTGCATCAATGCTCCATCCTCATTCACCAAGGGACCGATCCTGCGTCGGATTGGTTTACGGCCATTCACATAACAGAAAAACTCCTTGGGGTTCTCTTTGCAGAGTCTAGCCACACGGACCTCCTCAGCACGCTTAGCCGCCCTTATTTTGGACTTCACGTTTCGATTCAGTCTTCTATGACTGTCAAAGTCCCCAGATGTCTTCGCTCGACGATACGCAGTTCTCCTCTCCCGTAGTAGGTTACGGATTTCCCGATTAAACCACTTCGGTTGAATGAACTTCTAACCTGTTCCCTTCAGAGGAATAAAGCGTGACTGAAGTTCCATGAAGGAAGACAAGAATGACCTCCACAGATCATCAGCACTCTCTCTCTCCTCTAGTTCCATTTTGGCAATGCCTTCACGAAGACCTGCAAAGTTCGCTCTCCCCATGTCTAATTTTCTATGCACCGGGGTCACAGTCTCCATATTAGGGACCTTAACTGAAAATCTTATAAGCTTGTGGTCGCTTCCACCTATTTCTTCATTTACAGAGAGGTCTTGAATGATGTCATCCTTGGAGGTGAGGACCAAGTCGAGTATGTTAGCACCTCTTGTTGGCTCCCTTACCCATTGAGTGAGGAATTCATCATTTACAAACTCCAAGAGTGGTGTGTTCTCGGCAGAGGGCTCTCTGGTTTCCCAGTCAACATGTGTGTTGAAGTCCCCCATAAGGATGCACACCCTGCCGTCCACTAGTTCACCCAGCAACTGGTATAGGTCCCTGTCCATCTCATTGTGTTGTCCAGGGGGTCTATAAAGCAGCAGGGTTCTGTATTTTGCAGTGCCTATTTCTAGGTGAACTCCAAGGAGCTCGTGGTTCGATGTGATGTTGCAGGTCATCGATTTGATAGAGTTCTTTACATACAACAGCACACCACCACCCCCTCTGTCCTCTCTATCTTTGTGGAAGAGTTGGTAGCCTGGAATCACGAATTCCCCTTCAAGATCTCTGTCTGAGGTTCTCAACCATGACTCCGTTATGGCCACCATCTCGGGTTCCTCTGTCGCAACGAGGGCCCGTAGTTCCAAAAACTTGTTTCGGATGGACCTGGCGTTGAACAATAGAACCTTCAGGGAACCCCCAACTGCAGGGCTCCCTATACTCTTCCGTTTCCCGGTTTGGTCATTGTCTTGGTAGTGCTGGGGATATCCTTCTTCAGGATCTCAGCGAATGTCTTCTCTGGGGTCACTCTAGCATAGCGACGAGGGCTCTCCTCAACGCTCGGTCGAGTGCTCCTGAGACATCGTCGGACGGCGTCTTCCACTAATTTGGAAAGCACTTCTTTCCCCTTTGGTGAGAGATGTGTGCCATCCCTCTGGTAGAGGTCGTCTCTACCAAAGAGTGAGGTGTAGGGGTCCACAAAGAACACCCCCTCGGCAGTACACAAATCAGCCAGGCGCTGATTTACTGCAATGTTCATTGACAGAGCAGTCCCTAAAGGGCCTCTCCTTGGGAGCTTGCCAACAACTACCCTTCTGCGGATTTTTAACCCACAGTCATCTACTGCACCGAGCACATCCGAGAGGACTCCTTCGGTCATACCCACTCTACCATTTCTCAGGTAGATGTCATTACCACTCACCATGAGTGCAATGACAGCAGATCTGGACGTTTGGATCCTCTCAGCTTCCTTTCGGAGGTCAGCATTGCCACAACCTGGCAAACAATTCACCTTCACAGAAGTGTGAAGGCGATCTGCCATTAGGGGTTCCAGCCCTCGTGCCTGGGAATCACCTACAATGTGTATCTCCACAGGCCTCTCCTTGGTAGGAGCACGAGATGCTTTGTGAGGAACCCGAGAGTGTTTTGAATTCCTGCCGGGCTCGTCACTTCCTCCAGGTTGCTTCTTCTTTGTCTTCTTTTCCTTCTTCATTTTCTTTTCCTTCTTATTTGATTCCTCACTTTCCTCTAATTCCACCTCAACTGTCTTCTTGGGTTTTTCTCCCTTCTCCATATTCCCCTCCTCTTTTCCAGCACACTTTTCTGCAGTCTCTTTTCCTTCTGCAGTCTCTTTTCCCTCTTCATTGTTGTTGTTCTTCTTCTTGTTGTTCTTTTTCTTGTTCTTCTTCTTCTTGTTCTTCTTCTTCTTATTCTTTACCGCCGTGGTGGAGCTCTCCGGTGAAGAAGCTCCTTGGACTGCCTTGTCTCTCACATGGCAGTCACACCTCTGTGAGTCCATTCGGAGAACTTCCTCCTTTAGGGAGTTGTTCTCCTTCGTGAGCAGTGAGATGTGCTTCATCAACCTCTCCTCGAGTTTGCAAAAGTCGCAGACACTCGAGGAGTCTAGGTCGCTCGCACTCCTCCCGCTGAAGTCCTCACACCAGCGGTACACCTTGCATGTAGTACATGTAAATTTTCTTGCTGATGGACCAGTCATCTCGCTCTAATTCAATTTCAGACCAATAATACAATAGAAAAGGTAATGTGATTTGGTCTCGCATAAGTCTCATCTGCCTACTTCCAGAAGGTTTTCAGTCGTTCGGCCAACAGAAACTCTTATGAGCCAAGCACACCAACCCTAAGGTCTCCCCTGGGCCGGACGGCCCCAATCGTGCCGCAGCTCCCAACTGAGCAGCACAAGAGTACTAAGTAAATGGGACTCTGATTTTTCGACAGGAGTGCTTGAAGTGTAACCGTCGTCCTACTAATCCCTACTAATCCTCCATCCGCGGCCAAACTTAAAGCAAATAGTAAAACTAAATGCC
>JAWQEG010006862.1:37500-38566 GCA_033782935.1 Petrolisthes cinctipes | reverse complement strand
ACACACACACACACACACACACACACACACACACACACACACACACACACACACACACACACACACACACACATACACAGCACAGAACGAATAACGCTGAACTGAATAGAAAATATCGTAATAGTTTAAAAAATTACTGTACCTCTCTCTCTCTCTCTCTCTCTCTCTCTCTCTCTCTCTCTCTCTCTCTCTCTCTCTCACACACACACACACACACACACACACACACACACACAGTATAGGAGGCACATAAAATCTTGCTCATCTAATGAAAGTGGGGCCCTGGTAATTAGCCCTGAACCCTATAGGAGTGAACGAGGAGGCACTTGTTACGATCCTGAAGGGGTATAGAGACTGTGTGCCTGCAGGGGGTCGGCCACAGGGAGTCTATACCAGCTGTAGTCTACTTACTTACTTACTTACTTACTGTTCCCTCCATGCACACTTGGCAGGCGAAGGGAGATACAGAGGTCTACAGGGAAGGTTGGGGTGTATGGGCTGTGTGTTACATTATTATTTTGTGATGTTGGCTGGGGAAAAAATGTGTGTATGTGTGTGTGTGTGTGTGTGAATATTTGTGTGGTGTTGGCAGGGGAAAAATGTGTGTGTGTGTGTGTGTGTGTGTGTGTGTGTGTGTGTGTGTGTGTGTGTGTGTGTGTGTGTGGTGTTGGCAGGGGAAGAGGTGTGTGTGTAAGAATATTTTTTGGTGTTAGCAGGGGAAAAATGTGTGTATGTGTGTGTGAATATTTGTGTGGTGTTGGCAGGGGAAGAGGTGTGTGTGTGTGTGTGTGTGTGTGTGTAGGAATATCAGTGGTGTCGCAGTGAAAGAGAGATAATTATGGTGTGTGGTGTGTGTGTGTGTGTGTGTGTGTGTGTGTGTGTGTGAGAGAGAATATCAGTGGGGTTGGCAGTGAAAGAGATATATGGTGTGTGTGTGTGTGTGTGTGTGTGTGTGTATGATTTGTATAAAATATTTGTATCAATGCATGACTTCACGTTAAAGAATCAATTAGACGACGTAAAGGTTATTCTTAAAAGCTCGATTGTGTTGACTGTGAAAGTTTAA
>JAWQEG010006862.1:22500-32500 GCA_033782935.1 Petrolisthes cinctipes | reverse complement strand
TGTGTGTTTCATGGTAAAATTTGAAGGACTCATTACCTCCAATATTCTGACTACATCACAAACATAGGCCCTTAATTATTGTTATACTTTAATGAGGGATCTGTTTCGTGGTACCATTTGGAGGATTCAGTATCTAACTAAGTATCTACCTTCAACAAAATCTAGCCTTTAATTGCATAGCCTTATCTTCCCTTCTATCTCTCTGACCCGCTTCTCTAAATCTCTCCCAAGTTAAACCATTTATGCCATTTCCTACAATTTCCTACCTGCTTCCTTCTCTTTCGCTCTCTCTCACGCTTTCACTCTCACTTTTGCTCGCTCTCACACAAAGCTTCTTCTTTCTGCTATAAGGACTAATTGTAACCCCCCTCTCCCCCTTCCCCCCAACCTCCATCCCACCCCTCGTTTCCTACCAGATCACGTCCTCTCACTCACCCTTCTGTCTGTCTCAGCCTGACCCTCCCTTTCTCCCTCTCTCACCCTGCCACTCCCCTCTCCCCCCTCACCCTGCCACTCCCCTCTCACCCACCCTGCCACTCCCCTCTCCCTCACCCTCCCAGATCACGTCTCTCCCTCACTCTTCTGTCCCTCTCCCTTTCTCCCTCACCTAACCACACCCCTATTACTCTCCCTCCCTCCCTACCTACCTCACTATAAGGACTAGTTCCCTCCCTCACCCCCCACCCCCCCACCCTGGTTTCCTGCTAGATCATGTTCCTCCCTCACCTTTCAGTCTGCCTCAACCTGACCCTTGCTTCCCCTCCCTCCCTCACCCTTCCCTACCCTACCCTACCATACCCCTTCCCCTCCCTTCCCTCACTGTGGCCTTGACCCCTGCAATCCTATATACACATACCTCTCCTCCCCTTCCCCTCCCTTCCACTCTTTCACACACACACATACACACACGTTCTCTATTCATTTCTCTCTACAACACACTCCTCATTCACATCTCTCTTTCATATTCTGTCCATGTCCCTTTATGAAGAGCACACACGCACACACACACATAGGGACATGAATTTTATTATTTTTATATATGATACATTGGAGAAATACACACACATATTCATTTTTCTCACATAGGCTTACTGTACACTTGCAATCCAAAATATGTATCCAGGCATATATATATATATATATATGCAAAATAACCACAGGAGAAATCTTAGACGGGACAGTAAGTACTTTGGAATATTACATCTTCAGACATCTACTGTCCTGTCTATGATTGAATAATACCACACTTTGATCATTATAACTATGAGTAAAATAATATATAAATTACACTTCAAGCAGTTACATCTATTAACACATTATTGTTCTGTATAATATTTGAAGACTAATGCACGTTTTCTTTCTTTGCAGGTGAGTGTTATGTTTCCAGCTTCTATAATTATAAAGGAATGGTGGTGCTGATATCAGGTAATGTCTCAGTGCATGTAGTATACTGTACAGTCAGCAAAAAGAATATAGTTAGGTAATTTTGATGTAAGAGTGGTTAGAATACTTTTTTTTTTTTTTTTTTTTTCTACTGTTTAGACACTTAGACAAAACTTATAACCATTCACTGCCTTACTGTACAGCCACAATCAAGATGTCATGCAGCACTTTCCTTCCATCGTAGTAAATAATAATCTTGGTCATAAAGAACAACACATGTATGTATGATTTTGTAGCACCTCATAATAATAATAATAAAAATAATTGAGGGGGTTGAATTGACATAAGGTGTTGTGTTGTATGATTATATCTAGATTATGATATTTGATTTATTTTCACGATGGAAGGAAAGTGTTGCAGAATATTTGATTGTGGCTGTACAGTACAAAAGACAATGCTTTCACTACCAGTATTGTCTCTGTCAATAATCTCACCCTCAGGGAAAATTTCAGACGCATTAATGTATTCTCCTATTGAACAATCGAATTCAATAGTTAGTTAGATGAATAGTTCATTACAATATGTATTTATATATTTGAACTTTTTCCAAATGCACTTCTCAAAAATGTGAAGAGGTGATCGAAAGTCATCAATATCGATCCTTTTTCTCGTATTGTTATTAATATTTTTTTTTTTTTCGTTCCATTTTCTCCATGATAATTGTGTGTTTTTTGTTCAGTATTGTTTTATTTATTTATTTATTTGTTTCGCAATTTTTACACCATTATCAAGGACATACCAATACATGAATATGGACCCTGTATATATTTGTGTTCACTCTCAATCCAAAATATGTATCCAGGCTTGCTTCGAATAGCCTGATCGAGTATTAAGCGAACTCAAACAAATATGAAACAGGTTATATAAGCGTTGTAACTAATATGTCAAATGATTCGAAACTTCAACAAGACCTGGATACATATTTTGGATTGCGAGTGTACAGTTGCCAGCACTTATGACTGGTACAGTCAACGTTGTCATTTCTCGTCTACTGTACCAGTTATAAGTGCTGGCAATTGTACATACCTTTACTTCCATTTCACCCCCTTCCTTTACTGTGAATATGAACCTTGTGTTTGTGTACAGCCGAGCTCGTAAATTCGCGACCACGTACTTAGATGTTTATGTCATCTGAGCTGGTAACACTGTGTGGGGAAGGTGTCATTGTTGGTGAAAGATTGTATCATGTCCCTCTACTATGTTCAACCTACTCTGATTCCTCCCCAAATAAATGTTACCAGCTCAAATGGCATAAACATCTAAGTACGTGGTCGCGAATTTACGAGCTCGGGTGTACATACCTTTACTTCTATTTCCTCCCTTTCCTTTGCTGTGAATATGAACCTTTTGTTTACGTAATTCTCTGGCTATTCCATTTCGCCCCTCATCCCCTTGTCAGTGTTCATGGGGACATCCAGGCTTTTGGTATTAGGAATAAAATCTCTGAGGCCTTATATTTGTGACATAGATAATCCTCCTCCATTTCACCCTCCTCACCCTTCTGTTCCTTCTTCTCCTCCTCCTCCTTCTGTTCCTTCTTCTCCTCCTCACCCTTCTGTTCCTTCTTCTCCTCCTCCTCCTTCTGTTCCTTCTTCTCCTCCTCACCCTTCTGTTCCTTCTCCTCCTCACCCATCTGTTCCTTCTCCTCCTCCTACGTAAATGCCGAAAATCCCGATATAATTAGTATAACAGAAACATGGTTAAATTTTAACGATAAACATTATTTGGCAGAAGTAGCTATCCCAGGTTATCAAGTTTTTGCTAACTGTAGAACACATAAAAAAGGGGGTGGAGTTCTTTTATTCATTAGAGATAACCTGGGTAAAATCGAAATAAATAAAGACAAACACGATGCATATGATTCTATATACGTCAAACTCAAAGTAAATGGAAAACATTTAATTATCGGTACAGTATATCGTCCCCCCAAAACTACTACAGAACATGACAATTTGCTATACGAAGAGATAAAATCAGTAATAGAAAATAAAAATGCCATTATATGCGGTGATTTTAACCTTCCAAGAATAAACTGGAAACTTCAGTCAGGCGACAACGAAGGAAAACGTCTGTTGAAAATCGTTCGTAAACTCTATTTAAATCAATTGGTACAAGAACCAACTCTAGATAATAATATCCTCGACCTTGTTTTAACAACAGACCTTGATTTAATCAGTTCATGCGAAGTCGGTGAGCCCCTTGCAAACAGCGATCACAGAATAATAAGATGTAACATAAACTGTAACACTAAAATCTGCGAAAATAATCAGTTAGTACCTAACTATAAAAGAGCAAACTTTGACAATATTAGAAAAGAACTAAACGAAATAATCTGGACAGAATTGCTAAATAATGAAGATGTCGATACGATGTGTAATATATTTACAGAAAAACTCCTGTCAATTGAAAAGAAACATGTACCGAAAATAAAGAAACGAACGAACAATCGCAAATCAGTTTGGATGACAAATGAAATTCAGCGAACTATTAATAATAAGAGCAAGGCATATAAAGTATATAAACGTACCGATTCACGCATAGACTATAACAAATATGTAGATACAAAACGTATGAGTGAAAGACAAATCAGACATGCCAAGCGTAACTATGAGAAAAGTATTGCCCTCGAGTCCAAGACAAATCCCAAGAAATTTTATCAGTACATCAGAAATAATAAAAACGTGAAAGCAAGCATAGGGCCAGTACTAAACAAAAACAATGCCTTAGTTAATGGGAATAAAGACATTGCAACCGTACTAAATGAACATTTTAACTCAGTTTTTACAAAGGAAAATGAAATTAATTTGCCAGAACCTCCAAACTTTTCACAGTTAGCAGATGGTAATAAACTAGAAATTAATGAATTTACAGACGAAGAACTCTTAAAGTATCTAAAAACACAAGATCCTTTTAAAAGTGTAGGATGTGACGAAGTGTCCCCCAGACTATTACGTGAATGTCATAGAGAAGTTGTACAACCTTTAAAAATAATATTTAATAAGTCACTAAGCAAATGTAAAGTGCCAGCCCCTTGGAAAAAAGCCAATGTAACTCCTATATTTAAGAAAGGTAATAAAAGTCACGCCGGAAACTACCGCCCAATAAGCTTAACATCTATTATAATAAAAATATTTGAAAAACTTTTGAGAGATAAAATAGTATCACATCTAGATGAGCAGAACTTAATTCTGGACTCTCAACACGGTTTCCGTAACAACAGATCTTGTTTAACAAATTTACTCGAGTTTTTTAACTATATAAGCTGTAATGCAGACGAAAAAGTGCCAACTGATATTATATATTTAGACTTTCAGAAAGCGTTTGACACAGTACCACACAAGCGACTACTATTAAAGTTAAAAGCACATGGCTTGGGGGAACAGTTGTGCACATGGATTGGAGATTGGCTATCAAACCGCCGGCAACGAGTCGTAATTAATGGGGAAGCATCAGACTGGCTGGATGTTGTAAGTGGGGTGCCACAGGGATCAGTGTTAGGTCCAACACTATTTTTAATCTATATAAACGACTTAGAATGCGGACTTATCTCGAAAATATCCAAATTTGCCGACGATACAAAAATTGGGGGTACTGCAAAAAGCGTCGAAGACTGTGAAGCCATTCAGAGCGACCTAAACACACTGTCAGAATGGAGCGATAAATGGTTGTTGAAGTTTAATGCGGATAAATGTAAGGTGATGCATGTAGGTAATAACAACCTGAGACATAATTATAAATTACAAGGTAGAAATCTTGCAAAAGTAAAAGAGGAAAAGGATTTAGGTGTCATAATTAGTAACGATCTAAAGACGAGTGCACAGTGTTTGGCAGCAAGTAAAAAAGCAAATGTAGTTTTAGGCTTTATTGCTCGGAATTTTAAATATAAGTCACCAGAAGTAATAACACGATTGTATACATCTCTTGTTAGACCACACTTAGAATACTCAGTTCAACTATGGTCCCCTTGTTATATTAAAGATGCTAAAAGGTTGGAAAGCGTACAAAGAAGAGCAACTAAAATGATCCCTGGCATTCGTAATTTGACATACGAGGAAAGATTAATAAAGCTCAACATGTTTTCTCTAGAAAAACGTAGAACACGAGGGGACCTCATCGAAACTTTTAAAATCCTTAAAAACTTTGATAAAATTAATTATGAAAATTTATTCCAGCTCTGTCCCCAGTCCAGTACGAGAAATAACGGTTATAAATTAAGAGGACAACGTTTTAACACAGAACAGCGAAAGAACTTTTTCAATATCAGAGTCGTAAACTATTGGAATAAACTCCCGGCATCTGTAGTAGCAGCGAATACAGTAGAAACATTTAAAAATCGCCTCGATAAATATTTTCAAGAAAATGGGTATTAATATGTTTTATTGTATTTTTCTCATATAGTAGTGAGTACAGTAGATGTTAGAATCAGACTTCAACCACTTTCCCTACATGCCTATAAAATTTCCTTGTGCATTCTTTATAACAAGCAAGGTGTTATTTTCTATCTGTTTTTCCAACCGGTATATCCGGTGGGAGTGGTGGGTGGGGAGGAGCCTTGTCCTTTGCTATCCTTTCCTTCAACACGTAGTCTAGATTAGCATAGTCAAACAGGTAACCTAGTAAAAGGTCACTATGGACCTCCTGTTGCCTGTACTTCCTTTGTATTCCTTTGTATTCCTCCTTCTGTTCCTTCTTCTCCTCCTCCTCCTTCTGTTCCTTCTTCTCCTCCTCACCCTTCTGTTCCTTCTCCTCCTCACCCATCTGTTCCTTCTTCTCCTCCTCACCCTTCTGTTCCTTCTTCTCCTCCTCACCCTTCTGTTCCTTCTCCTCCTCACCCTTCTGTTCCTTCTTCTCCTCCTCACCCTTCTGTTCCTTCTTCTCCTCCTCACCCTTCTGTTCCTTCTCCTCCTCACCCTTCTGTTCCTTCTTCTCCTCCTCACCCTTCTGTTCCTTCTTCTCCTCCTCCTCCTTCCTATATATACCCTTTCAGTGTCTACATCGTGAAGGAAAAACAAAAATGGAACAAATAAAAGAAAAAGAAGGAAAGTTATGGTAAAGGAAAACACATCGTGAAGGAAAAAGAAAGGTGGAACAAAGAAAATAAAAAGAAAATAAATATCAAGAGAGAAAAAGAAGGAAAATTATAGTAAAGGAAAATACACTGTGAAGGAAAAAGAAAGGTGGAACAAAGAAAATAAAAAATAAAATAAATATCAAGAGAGAAAAAGTAAGAGAAAAAGAAGGAAAATTATAGTAAAGGAAAAATACACTTAGAGAGGTGGAACAAAGAAAATAAATATCAAGAGAGAAAAAGGAAGAGAAAAAGAAGGAAAATTATAGTAAAGGAAAACACATTGTGAAGGAAAAAGAAAGGTGGAACAAAGAAAAGAAAAAGAAGGAAAATTATGGTACAGGAAAACACATCGTGAAGGAAAAAGAAAGGTGGAACAAAGAAAAGAAAAAGAAAATAAATATCAAGAGAGAAAAAGAAGGAAAATACACTTAGAGAGGTGGAACAAAGAAAATAAAAAATAAAATAGATATCAAGAGAGAAAAAGAAGGAAAATTATAGTAAAGGAAATGCAGGGAATGGTGGTCAGAGCAAAGAGGGGATTATCCTTATGTTGGCTGACTTTTGACCCGGCTTTAGATAAGGTAGGTCACCCCTTCTGACGTCCTACTTATGTCTGGCAGGGTGGGTGGGGAGGGGGGGGGCAGGGAGGAAGGAAGGGGGGGGGAAATAGGGTGAGGAAGGAAGAGGGGGAGGGGAAATAGGATGAAGAGGGGTGAGAGGGGATAGGGTGAAAGAGGTTGGGTGTGGAAAATAGGATGAAGAGGGATGGGGGGGGCAGGGAGGAAGGAAGGGGGGGGGAAATAGGGTGAGGAAGGAAGGAAGGGTGTGGAAAATAGGATGAAGAGGGGTGAGAGGGGATAGGGTGATGAAGGTAGGGTGTGGAAAACAGGATGAGGTGGGGTGGGGGGGGGCAGGGAGGAAGGAAGGGGGGGGGGGGAAATAGGGTGAGGAAGGAAGGAAGGGTGTGGAAAATAGGATGAAGTGGGGTGAGAGGGGATAGGGTGAAAGAGGTAAGGTGTGGGAAATAGGATGAAGAGGGGTGGTGGGGGGGGCAGGGAGGAAGGAAGGGGGGGGAAATAGGGTGAGGAAGGAAGGAAGGGTGTGAGAAATAGGATGAAGAGGGGTGAGAGGGGATAGGGTGAAAGAGGTTGGGTTTGGAAAATAGGATGAAATGGGGTGGGGGGGCAGGGAGGAAGGAAGGGGGGGAAAATAGGGTGAGTAAGGAAGGAAGGGTGTGAGAGGTAAGGCAGGGTAGAGGAAATAAACTCGAGGGAAAGCGCACACACACACACACACACACACACACACACACACACACAAACACACACACACACACACACACACACCTTCATCACAATTTTTAACCTCGAGAAAGATTGAAGGTGGAAGTTTTGTGTTGGTAATTCTGGAGCAACTGAATCCTCCAAACTATTCCAAGCAACAACAGAACACCATTATCTTTGCTCATCTGGTCCTGTTTCCTGGCATACTTAGGAGGAATCAAGGCACTCCAATGTACCAAAATAGAATTATATACCACCTTAAGGGACCCTGTGTGTGATGTGGTCAGAAAATAGGAGATAAATGAGTCCTTCAAATAATGCCACGAAACATTCACTATATGGAAGGAGCTTGTTTCATGGCATGGTTAGGAGGAATCAGAAGTCTCCAATGTTCATATACAATCACATGGTCCTTAAGAATACAATCATTAGCAGGACTATACAGTAGGTGTATTATTAACTCACAAATAGATACAACCGTACATGACAAAAATTATAAGTATTAGTTACAATTGATGCCATCTGGAGGCAAGGTCAAACACTACGTACGTCAGCAAAAGGATGTGTGTGTGTGTGTGTGTGTGTGTATGTGTGTGTGTGTGTATGTGTGTGTGTGTGTATGTATGTGTGTGTGTGTGTGTGTGTATGTATGTGTGTGTGTGTGTATGTGTGTGTGTGTGTGTGTGTGTGTATGTATGTATGTGTGTGTGTGTGTGTGTGTGTGTGTGTGTGTATGTGTGTGTGTGTGTGTGTGTGTGTGTGTGTGTGTGTGTGAATATGTGTGTGTGTGTGTGTGTGTGTGTATGTATGTGTGTGTGTGTGTGTGTGTGTGTGTGTATGTGTGTGTGTGTGTGTGTGTGTGTGTATGTATGTGTGTGTGTGTGTGTGTGTGTGTGTGTGTGTGTATGTATGTGTGTATATGTATGTGTGTGTGTATGTGTGTGTGTGTGTGTGTGTGTGTCTATGTATGTGTGTGTGTGTGTGTGTGTGTGTGTGTGTGTGTGTGTGTGTGTGAACAAGGCAAAAACAACAACCCCTCTTGCTTCTTTCAGACATTTGTGGCATTTCCTTTCTCTTTCCCCTGCACTCACTCACAGCTCACACACCGGCCTTGTTGTCAACGTGGCTTTCTTTTATATATGTTTATTTTTATATCAGATAATAATTATATTTACTCCCTTCCTCTTTTTCTATTTCCTCCTCCTCCTCCCCTTTGTCTTCCTAACCTGTTATCCTATTGTCTCCTTATTTCCTTACCTATTCATCTATAGTACTTAACACCCACACACTACTATCCCTCTTCTGTCCTCCTACTCCTTCTCTCCTCCTACTCCTTCTGTCCTCCTACTCCTTCTCTCCTCCTACTCCTTCTCTCCTCCTGCTCCTTCTGTCCTCCTACTCCTTCTCTCCTCCTACTCCTTCTCTCCTCCTACTCCTTCTGTCCTCCTACTCCTTCTCTCCTCCTACTCCTTCTCTCCTCCTACTCCTTCTCTCCTCCTACTCCTTCTCTCCTCCTACTCCTCCTCTCCTCCTACTCCTTCTCTCCTCCTACTTCTTCTCTCTTGTTATCCAATGTTCTCCTTGTTACCTTACCTATTCATCGAGTAGTTTACACCCACACACTACACCCACTTCTCTCCTCCTACTCCTCCTCTCTCCCGTCCTCCCATCAGTAAACCCTCCCACCTCTCACTCCCCCCCCACGTCTCCATTACCTCCCCCTTCCCACCCACACCACCCACCCACCTACCTACATCTCCCTCCAGCCCACCCTCCCCCCACGTCTCCATTACCTCCCCCTTCCCACCCACCCCACCCACCCCACCTACCTACATCTCCCTCCAACCCACCCTCCCCCCACGTCCCCCTCTTTCCCCCTTCCCACCCACCCCACCCACCTACCTACATCTCCCTCCAACCCACCCACCCTAACCTTCCTTCTACACCACGTCCCCCTCCCACGTCCCCCTCAGGGTTGATATATCTACGGGCATGGCGACTCAAATTTCTCATTATCATCGTCCATCCTAGTGTATAATGAAGCCGTCCCTGGGGGTGTGTATAATGCCATCCCACCACCTCACAAAAGGGTCACATTCACACACATTTACAACGGCATTTTGGACCTTATTTGTAGAGGGTTTTGGTGACCGAGGCAGGAGGGGGGCATGGATAGAACACGCGGACATCGACTGACTGACTG
>JAWQEG010006862.1:7500-17500 GCA_033782935.1 Petrolisthes cinctipes | reverse complement strand
CTCTCTTCTTCTATCTCCTTGTATATTTCATCTCAGTCTCTCTTCTTTTATCTCTTTGTATTTCATCTGTCTCCCTTCTTCTTTCCTTTCTGTCTCTCTTTCTATCTCCTTGTCTATTTCATCTCAGTCTCTCTTCTTCTATCTCTTTGTATTTCATCTGTCTCCCTTCTTCTTTCATCTCTGTCTCTCTTCTTTTATCTCTTTGTATTTCATCTTTCTCTCTTCTTCTATCTCTTTGTATTTCATCTGTCTCCCTTCTTCTTTCCTTTCTGTCTCTCTTTCTATCTCCTTGTCTATTTCATCTCAATCTCTTTTCTTCTATCTCTTTGTATTTCATGTCTCCCTTTTTCTTTCATTTCTGTCTCTCTTCTTCTATCTTCTTGTATATTTCATCTCAGTCTCTCTTCTTCTATCTCCTTTGTATTTTTTCATCTTTCTCCCTTCTTCTATCTCTTTGTATTTCATCTGTCTCTCTTCTTCTTTCATTTCTGTCTCTCTTCTTCTATCTCTTTGTATTTCGTCTGTCTCCCTTCTTCTTTCATTTCTGTCTCCCTTCTTCTATCTCTTTGTATTCATCTGTCTCCCTTCTTCTTTCATTTCTGTCTCTCTTCTTCTTTCTCCTTGTATATTTCATCTCAGTCTCTCTTCTTCTATCTCTTTGTATTTCATCTGTCTCCCTTCTTCTTTCATTTCAGTCTCTCTTCTTCTATCTCTTTGTATTTATCTGTCTCCCTTCTTCTTTCATTTCTGTCTCTCTTCTTCTATCTTCTTGTATTTTTCATCTTTCTCCCTTCTTCTATCTCTTTGTATTTCATCTGTCTCCCTTCTTCTTCATTTCGTGTCTCTCTTCTTCTATCTTCTTGTATTTTTCATCTTTTTCCCTTCTTCTGTCTCCTTGTGTTTCATCTCGGTTCCTTCTTCTATTTCCTTGTATTTCATTTTTTGTTTCCCATTACTTCATCTCGTGTTATTTATTCATTTTCTGCCTACATTGTTCACTCGTTCTTATACATTTTTCTCTTCTTTTTTGCATTGTATTTTCAGGGACTTGTTATACACCTACACAAAAACATACCATACATCCACGCACACATACCTACATAAATTATATAAACACACACAAAGATAAACACATATATATACACACACACGCACATAAAAGTACACATGCAAATACACACATTTTCTGTATGCACTCATATACTTCAAGAATAATACACACACACACACACACACACACACACACACACATAAATATTTTATATAATCGGGTATATCTCAGTCTTTATTTATTTATCAACCTCTCTCTCTCTCTCTCTCTCTCATCTCTCTCTCTCTCTCTCTCCTCTCTCTCTCTCTCTCTCTCTCTCTCTCTCTCTCTCTCTGTATACATATATATATAAACACATCTCTCTCTCTCTCTCTCTCTCCTCTCTCTCTCTCTCTCTCTCTCTCTCTCTCTCTCTCTCTCTCTCTCTCTCTCTCTCTCTCTCTCTCTCTCTCTCTCTCTCTCTCTCTCTCTCTGTATACATATATATATAAACACTACTTACACACAGACAGACAACAAAAAAGAGGCCATTGGACGAGTTAAAAACCAGTCTGCTAGTCATTCTGCGCGGGTTGTCCACTACACACACACACACACACACACACACACACACACACACACACACACACACTCAAGGCAAGGTCAGGCTCACAGGGTCACACTGCATGGTAGGTATTGGGGGGTTCATAGATGGAGGTATTGGAAGGTGAGGGAAGATACTTGTGTGAGGGAATAGAAGGTAGAGTTAATGGAGGAGGGAGGAGTAGGAGGAGTAGTAGGAGGAGGAGGTATCATAAGTGGAGGTATCAGAAGAAGGAGGAAGAGGAGGAGGAGGAGATATCAGAAGAAGGAGGAAGAGGAGGAGGAGGAAATATTATAAAGTGGAGATAACAGAAGAAGGAGGAGGAGGAGGAGGAGGAAACAGAATGTGAAAATAACAGAAGAAGTAGGAGGAGGAGGAGGAAACAGAATGTGAAGATAACAGAAGAAAGAGGAGGTGGAGGTAATAGAAGATGGTGTAAATAGAAAGAGGAGGAGGAGGAGGCAATGAAATCTTTTTCTATCATATAGTTACGCTTTGGTAACTCAAACATAACATTAGGTTTTCAGCAGTAAGAGTTTTTCTATTAAGGGGAGATTCTTTTGTTCGTAAATTGGAAGGCTATACTGTTTCCTCAAAATAATAGAGAATGTATTCGTGGCATAGTTTGGAGTAATCAGAACAAAGGAATATACAAAGGAATACAAAGGAAGTACAGGCAACAGGAGGTCCATAGTGACCTTTTACTAGGTTACCTGTTTAACTATGCTAATCTAGACTACGTGTTGAAGGAAAGGATAGCAAAGGACAAGGCTCCTCCCCACCCACCACTCCCACCGGATATACCGGTTGGAAAAACAGATAGAAAATAACACCTTGCTTGTTATAAAGAACGCACAAGGAAATTTTATAGGCAATTCAGCAACAAGGCAACAACATAATCTCCCCTTATAAGATTGTAATGGAAAAACTCGATTTAGTTGGTATGACAGTTAACTTGTTTATGTTAAAGCCAAATTATGAATAAGAAAACGGGTTTGGTAGATGATGAGAATTGCTTCTTCTTCTTCTTTTTTTTTTTTTTTTTTTTTTTTCGTGTGTGTGTTTTTCATTGTGTGTGTTGTGAAGGTGAGAGGTGAATTGTATACATGAGTTCAGAAGGTTAACATTAAACTTACACTACATTACTGCTATCGGGACACGAGAAGGAAAGAAGGTTAAGTAAGGGGAGATTCTTTTGTTGGTGATTATGAAGGTCTTTGATTCCTCCAAACTATGCCACGAAGCAGATCCCCTATTAGTACCATTGAAGGTGTCTGTTTTCTGGTGTACTTAGGAGGAATCAGTAGCCTTCCAATTTACCAACAAGAGAATCACCCCTTAAGGAGAGGGTATAGTTTAGGCATTTTAGGAGATAATGATTCCTCCAAACTATTCCAGGCAACAGGATACTATTATTTTTGTTCATGTGGGTCTGTTTCCTGGCATAGTTTGGAGGAATCAAGGCACTCCAGTCTATTAAAAGTATACTCTCCCCTTAAGGTTAGTAAGTTCAGTGTCGGTGGTAAATCTGGAGCAAATGATTCCTCCACCTCCATGCTTGTGACTGACTGGTAGTGGAGGAGGTGGAGGGAAGGGTGTAGTGTGGGAGGTGGAGGGCAGGGTGTAGTGTGGGAGGTGGAGAGATGTGTGTAGTGTGGGAAGTGGAGGGACGTGTGTAGTGTGGGAAGTGGAGGGAAGTGTGTAGTGTGGGAGGTGGAGGGAAGTGTGTCGTGTGGGAAGTGGAGGGAAGTGTGTAGTGTGGGAGGTGGAGGGAAGTGTGTAGTGTGGAAGGTGGAGGAGAGAGTATAGTGTGGTAGGTGGAGAGACGTGTGTGTATATGTGTGTGGGAGGTGGAGGAGAGTGAGTTATGTGGAAGGAAGGTGGAATGAATAATAGTGTTGTAGGTGAAGTGGTTTGCATGCAAGGCCACACAAGGGTAAAGGAACACAACAACAACAACAACAACAACAACAACAACAACAGGTTCATGATTTAAGGGATCATTTAATAAGAGTCTCCTGAGTAAGAATCATATTAACTTTGTGACTTAAGGGGATAGTTTGTGTTTGGTAAATCTGGAGCAACTGAATCCTCTAAACTATTCCAAGCAACAGAACATCATTATTTTTGTTCATCTGGTCCTGTTTCCTGGCATACTTTGGAGGAATCAAGGCACTCCAATGTAACAAAAGGTGATAGTCCTGCAGTGTTGATAATTCTGGAGCAACTGAATCCTCTAAACTATTCCAAGCAACAGAACACCATTATTTTTGTACATCTGGTCCTGTTTCCTGACATACTTTGGAGGAATCAAGGCACTCCAATGTTACCCAAAGTGTATTATTACCTCCTTAAAGGTATGCATCTGTAGTGTAGATATTTATCATTCTCGTCTATGTATGTGTGTGATAAGTAACTAGAGTGTACTAACTAGCTCATATGATACACCGGGAGGAGGCTGCCCACAGTGTAATACAGAGAATATTGATAATTATCTCCACAAGTAGAGTTTGTGGCTTGTGATTAGGGAAAATGTTGTTGATATTTAGTGGGTATTGGACAAGATGGCCTTAGTACCTGATGTTGCACTGCTAATCAAAACAAAGATATGTAGTCGGCAATCCCCCCTCTTTATCTTTTATCTTTATCCCTGTTGTTGTTGAAGAAGCACGACTCAGAACACAGGGTTTGGCCCACAGTCACTCAACATAAGTTAGATCATTTTAGTGTGTGTGTGTGTGTGGTTTTTTTTTTTTTTTTTTTTTTTTTTTTTTTTTTTGAGGGGGAGGTGAACATAAGTTAGGTAGGTATATATTATTTTTTTATTTACCTTTTTCATTAATTAATTGGTGTATTTTATTTACTTATTTATTATTTTATTTATCTTTTTTCATTTTTTGGTTTATTTTATTTACTTATTTATTTTTATTTATTATTAATTTGTTTAATTATTTTTTATTACCCAGGAAAAGATTTAAAAAAAAAATAATAATAATAATAACTAGGCCCGTTTTGACCTTGTAAAACATTGGTAAATTGGAAGGCTACTGATTCCTCCTAACTACACCAGAAAACAAAACAGACACCCTTAATGGTACTACACTCGCAATCCAAAATATATATGTATCCAGGCTTGCTTCGAATAGCCAGATCTGAGAGTATTAAGGGACCCTGTGATCGTGTACAAGACCTGGTGGTGGCTTCTGATTCCTCCTGACTATACCACGAAACAAATTCCTTCCCTATAGGTTGTGTTTCGTGCCAATATTTGTAGGACTCACTTACCTCCAATTTTCTGACTACATCACAGGGTCCCTTAAGCGAGCTCAAGCAAATATGAAACAGGATAAGAAGAGTTGTAATTGGTTCACTAGTATATGTCAAATGATTCGAAAGTTCAACAAAACCTGGATACAAATTTTGGATTGCGAGTGTACTAATAGGGTATCTGTTTCTTGGCACTGTTTTTTTTTTGGTGGGGGGATAAAAAATTGTCTTCCACTTCACCAACAATAGAATTTCCCCCGTAGATAATGTCAAAGTTCAAGATTTAAAAAAGAAAAAAAAAAATGTTAAATCATGTTTATACTAAGATATTTCCTTCCTAATCATTATAATACAGAGATATTTCCTTCCTAATCATTATAATACAGAGATATTTCCTTCCTAATCATTATAATACAGAGATATTTCCTTCCTAATCATTATAATACAGAGATATTTCCTTCCTAATCATTAATATACAGAGATATTTCCTTCCTAATCATTATAATACAGAGATATTTCCTTCCTAATCATTATAATACAGAGATATTTCCTTCCTAATCATTATAATACAGAGATATTTCCTTCCTAATCATTAATATACAGAGATATTTCCTTACTAATCAATATAATCCAGATAAATATATATATATATATATATATATATATTTATTTTTCTGTCCACAAACAAGACACTTGGTATGAGGGCATTAAATTGGAAGGCTACTGATTCCTCCAAACTATGCCACGAAACACACACCACCACCACCACACCACCTCCAGTGTTACTAAAAAGAGACCTACTGTTTCGTGGCATAATTTGGAGGAATCGTGTTGCTCCAGACAAATTTACCAACAACAACAACATCAGCAGCAGATTCCACTCTTTTAAACTATCAATTTCTCTGAACAACCCGCCTCCAGCCATACAAGGAATACGAGCAATTAGGAACAATGTAATGATCTCCTTCCTGTTTTTCAGTATTTTTTTCCTGTTTGCAGTATTTTTCTCCGTTTTACAGTTTATTCCTGTTTGCAGTTTCCTGTTTGCAGCAGTATTTATTTGTTGTTTTATAGTATTTCCTGTTTGCAGTTTTTCCTGTTTGCAGTATCTCTTGTTTTGCAGTATTTTTCTCCTGTTTGCAGTATTTTTCTCCTGTTTGCAGTATTTTTCTCCGTTTTACAGTTTATTCCTGTTTGCAGTTTCCTGTTTGCAGCAGTATTTATTTGTTGTTTTACAGTATTTCCTGTTTGCAGTAGTTATCTCCTGTTTACATAATCTTTTGCTTACAGTATATTATTATCTCCTGTTTACAGTATTTATCTCCTATTTGCAGTTTTTCCTGTTTACAATATTTACCTACTGTTTTGCATTAGTTATCTCCTGTTTATATTATCTCCTGTTTATATTATCTCCTGTTTACAGTATCTCCTGTTTTTACCTCCTGTTTTGCAGTATTTATTCGCTGAAGTTTGGGAATTTAAGGAATGTTGTGAGGGCAGACTGAAGCCAAGGTCACAAACAGTACAGTCGTGGTCAAAAATAAACATCCACATAGGAGAAACTCACGTAAAATTTTGACTGCTTCCCTCTGTTCCATAGCTGATAAAATTTCCATTAAATAGTTTAATTTGTACCATCTATTAATTTACTACAAGCAGCTATGCACTACTTAAAACAATAACATCATATTATATGAACGTGAAAACATTAGACAGTACATTGTTTGAGATACCCATATGTGGATGATTATTATTGACCGCGACTGTACGTATCTATTTATAATGTCTACAGTCTGTCACACACACACACACACACCATACTACACAGCCATCGTAACGGTACCACACCATCGTATACACCACGAATGTTCTTGCCTATTGCCTTAACTATAAAGATAAGTATTAACAGCAATGATCAACACAAGTTAACAGCAGCTGCAGCAAACAACCCACATTACTTACTCTCCTGCGCAGACGAGATGAAGAGTAGTCACATAGCGCAGGCTTGTCTCGCTCCTCCCCAGACAGTCTCTATCTACGACCAGAGTGTGCGTGTGTGTGTCAGACTGTCAAGAGTGTCAGACCAGTAACCAACCAGCGTGTGTAGAGTGTAGGCGTGTGTGTGCGCGCGCTTCTCTCCTCCCTCCCAGTCAGGTGGTGAGGAATCTTGGTGGGTGGTTGCCTGCTATTCGCATCCATCTTAATCTTTCTGTATCGTTTTTACACGTATGTGGATTATCGGTACACGAAGCTGCATCTAACGTTGTTGTGTGCGGGTTGGTAGCTATGCATATGTGTGTGAATAATGTTAAAAAGTACCATGTGTCATATGGTAATGTTAAAATGTGTCGTGTGATGTTACAAATTGTCGTGTGATGTTACAATTTGTCGTGTGATGTTGCAATGTGCAGTTGTGATAATACTGCAATGTGTCGTGTGATAATGTTAACGTGTCGTGTGCCGTGTAATATTTTAAAATGTGTCTTGTGTAGCAATCATTATCCAGGACACGTGGGCTATAGTGACTTGAAACAGATCAGTGTAATAACTGTGCTAAGTAATTCAGAAGTCTTTATGATGTAGCCATGTGTGAGTGCGTTGTTGTATGCACATTTTCATACACATGTGAGAGGTTTGTGACAAGAATTAATACAAGACCAAAGTATATTTACCTCTAAGACTCTTAAGTGCATATTTCACCGAAGGAAAAATGACAAGTCGAAAGTGTACTGTACGTCTATTGTGCTTTTTTTTTAATCTTTTTGGCGGAAATACACATATTACCTTATTAGTTATATGACCTTGGCTTAGAATCACGTTTAGATTACCGAGGTGCATAGTATAGTGTTTATTAATGGAACAGAGTGAACGCCAGGGAAACAAACACTATAACTTAAGGGGGTGCGGGAGTAGGGGACAAGCTTGGGGGGGTTTTGGGGGGTGCAGGAATAGGGGAACAGGCTTGGGGGGTGGGGGTAGAAAGCCTGTCCCCTATTCCCGCACCCCCCCAAGCCTGTCCCCCTACTCCTGCACCCCCCAAACCCCCCCAAGCCTGTCCCCCTACTCCCGCACCCCCTTAAGGTGGGTGGGTAGCAACTTCTTCCACTGTCGGCCCCCCCACAACACCCCGAAGACTGGATTATTAGGATACCAGTGATCTGACGTGTAGCCTATTTGATGAACTTGTCAGCCGGCCGGGCATCAGCGTTTGTTGGTACTAAAATGTTTCCCTCCAAAAAATAATATGGATAATTACTCTAACCAGTGGCTTTTACTATTGTTTTTTGTTTTTGTTTTGTTTTCTGGGCAAATGATTCAGTATAGAATTTTTTTTTTCTGGGCAAATGATTCAGTATAGATTTCCACTACCAAGACAATGGCCGCTCAGAGGTTATTATTAACAATTGATGCTGCTCAACCTTGCTGCCTATAATTATATATACACTGTGTCCTGAATAGGTTAAAACATGCATAGCCTAGTGTTTACCAATTGTATGTAGGCCTGTCTCATCTAACCTAACCTTTATGTATGTACAGTTGGCCACACGTGAAGCTGGACATAGAGAAACTGTACCTTGTCCTAATGTTTATAGAATAGGTTACAACATTTCATAGTATTTACCAGTTTTTTTGTATCGTGTCCTGTATATTTTGTACGATGCCTTGAAAATCACCATAATAATTACCAGTTATTTGTATCGTGTCTTGTATATTTGTACGTACGATGCCTTTACCTCATCACCGTGCACTGAAAATCACCATCCATCGTTTGTTTGTATTTCTCTCCACCGTTCTTAAGGTATGTATGTATGTATGGATTTTCTGTACTCGACACTGTATGTAATCCGTTTTACTTTCGCTTGAGTTCCGTGGTGGGAGGAAGGGCATGAAGGAGGGAACGACTCACTGTCTTCTTTCTTGGGGGCGCTCAGGGTAACTCGAGCAAAAAACTGGGGACGGGAACTTTGAGGAGGGGGGGGGAGTATAGTAAGGAGGGGAGGGGGTGGGGGGGGAATACAGTAAGGAGGGGAGGGGGGAGTACAGTGGTGGTTGGTAAATCTGGAGTAACTGCTGATTCTTCCAAACTGTTCCAATCTACAAACATGCCACCACCATTATATTTTGCCAATCTCTGGACATGTTTTATGGTATACTTTGGAGGAATCAGTAGTAAGTAGTATTCCAATTGACCAACAAGAGAATCTCCGTTTTCTCCAAACTATTATGCCACGAAACAGATCCCCTATTAGTACCATTAAGGCATAAAGATTAGGAGGAATCAGTCGCCTACTAATTCACCAACAATAGAGTCTTCCCTTCATATTATATTACACTGGGTGAATAACGGGAGGAGGGGAGTGTGTGAGTGAGTAAGAGGGAAGAGAACTATTATATTATGGGCAGCAAAAAAGGGCAGAACTGTAGACGGACAAAGTAAGAGAGTAATGGTGATAGTGGTAGTAGCAGTGGTGGTGGTGGGTAGGGACTGTATAATGTGACACACCAGTAAAAAGAGGTACTGGTTCATAACATTATTATTATTATTTGTGATGGTACGAAAGTCTGGGTGAAGGACGAGGCTAGATGATTGAAGAAGAGTGAAGGTAAGAAGGAATAGATTGGCTAGGCGGTTAGAGGAAAGTGATGAAGGAAGGAAGGAAAGGTTAGGCTAGGCAGGCAGTTGGAGGGAAGTGATGAGTGAAGGAAGGAAAGGCTAGGCTAGGCGGTTGAAGGAAGGATGGAAAGGTTAGGCTAGGCAGGCAGTTAAAGGAAAGTGATGAAGGAAAGAAAGGCTAGGCTAGGCGGTTGGATGAAAGTGATGAAGGAAGGAAAGGCTAGGCTAGGCGGTTGGATGAAAGTGATGAATGAAGGAAGGAAGGAAAGGCTAGGCTAGGCAGGCAGTTTGAGGAAAGTGATGAAGGAAGGAGGGAAAGGTTAGGCTAGGCAGGCAGTTGGAGGAAAGTGATGAATGAAGGAAGGAAGGAAAGGAAAGGCTAGGCTAGGCGGTTGGATGAAAGTGATGAAGGAAGGAAGGAAAGGTTAGGCTAGGCTAGGCGGTTGAAAGAAGGAGGGAAAGGTTAGGCTAGGCAGGCAGTTGG
>JAWQEG010006862.1:0-2500 GCA_033782935.1 Petrolisthes cinctipes | reverse complement strand
GGTTAGGGAGTCCTTCAAACATTGCCACCAAACATCACCTATATGGAAGGTTAAATTAAAATAGATAGATTATAATTATATGCATATAGATAAACTAGATATTAAAATAGATAGATTATATATTAAAAAATAGATAGACTCTTAGCCTATCAGTGGACAATCATATAATTATTCCATTACTCATATAATTATATAATTACTTATAGCTTATTATCCTCTAGTTTGTCCAGGATAGATATGATTGTGCCGATAGATTAAGCTACATGTACAGTCGTGGTCAGAAATAATCATCCATATAGGGGTAACTCACGTAAGATTTTGACAGCTTCCCACTGTTCCTTAGATGATAAACTTTCCAATAAATAGGTTAAGTACCATCGTTTAATTTACTACAAGCAGCTACACACTACTTAAAACAATAACATTATAGGTGAACATGAAAACATTAGACAGCAAATTGTTAAAGTTACTCATATGTGGATGATTATTTTTGACCGCGACTGTATGTATGTATGTATGTATTCTATTCACTTGTTGTTGTTGTTGTTGTTGTTGTTGTTCAAAGGCACTGCTGAAAAAGATAATAAGTGTCTTTATTATTGTTTATGAGTTTTCGTGGTCGACCATTCTACATCCCTTTCATTATCCCTCATCCCACACACATCCTCCCCTCCTCCTCTCCCCTCCCCTTCAACCCCCTTCCCCCTCACCCCCTTCCCCCTCACCCCCCTTCCCCCTCACCCCCCTTCCCCTTCTCTCCTCTCCCCTCCCCCTTCCCCTTCTCTCCCTTCCTTTCACTCCCCTTCCCCTTCTCTCCCCTCCCCCTTCTCTCCCCTCCCCCTTCTCTCCCCTCCCCCTTCTCTCCCCTCCCCCTTCTCTCCCCTCCCCCTTCTCTCCCCTCCCCCTTCTCTCCCCTCCCCCTTCTCTCCCCTCCCCCTCCTCTCCTCTCCCCCTCCTCTCCTCTCCCCTTTCCCTCCCTTCCTTTCACCCCCCTTCCCTCCCTTCCTTTCACCCCCCTTCTCTCCCCTCCCCCTTCCTCTTCTCTCCCCTCCCCCTTCCCCTTCTCTCCCCTCCCTCTTCCCCTTCTCTCCCCTCCCCTCCCCCTTCTCTCCCCTCCCCTCCCCCTTCTCTCCCTTCATTTCACCCCCCTTCCCCTTCTCCTCTCCCCTCCCCCTTCCCTTTCTCCCCCTTCCCCTTCTCTCCCTTTCTCTCCCCTTCCCCTTCTCTCCCTTTCTCTCCCCTCCCCCTTCCCCTTCTCTCCCTTCCTCTCCCCTCCTCTCCCCTCCCCCTTCCCCTTCTCTCCCTTCCTCTCCCCTCCCCCTTCCCCTTCTCTCCCTTCCTCTCCCCTCCCCCTTCCCCCTTCCCCTTCTCTCCCTTCCTTTCACCCCCTTTTCCTTTTCTTTCTCCCCTCTTCTCTCCCCTCCCCTCATCACACCCCCTTCCCCCCCTCTCTCTCTCTCTCTCTCTCTCTCTCTCTCTCTCTCTCTCTCTCTCATGGGTATCCCTTTACACTGTTGATTCCTATCCTTTCTTTGCGTATGTGTTCGACAGCTGTTTTTATTTCTCTCTCTCTCTCGTAAAAATGGTGTATATGTGCGTCTCTCTCTCTCTCTCTCTCTCTCTCTCGTAAAAATGGTGTATATGTGCGTCTCTCTCTCTCTCTCTCTCTCTCTCTCTCTCTCTCGTAAAAATGGTGTATATGTGCCTCTCTCTCTCTCTCTCTCTCTCGTAAAAATGGTGTATATGTGCGTGTGTTCGACAACTGTTTTTCACTGTCCCTCATACATCTCAATTCTTTCACACACACGCACACACACACACTTAGCTAATTTCACTCTGGCACATCTGTTTCGTCATGTCTGCTCCTCTTCCCATTTTTATTTATATTATTTTTATTCGTATTCTTGTCAAGCATTTCCCTCCACGGCTTCTGTTCGTGTGGTAAGGAGTTTGGAGGTTACTACTGATTCCTCCAAGCGATGCCACAAAACGAAAACAAACACCAATAACTAACACTGAGCTCAATCTGGTTCCTGGCACAGTTTGGATATATAAAAGCTAACCAATTCGTCTTTATTTAATAAGATATAAAAACTCACCAATTCGTCTTTAATTAATAATCTCTATACTGACTGATTTTCCATCCTATCTTTTTAATTAAACATGTGCATAAGATTAATACAGCTGTTATATAATAATTTGTATATATTTAGGTTATATTTTGTCTTTTTTTTCCCTAGCATTTCATTCATGTCTTTTTCCCCTAGCATTTCATTCATGTCCTTTTTTCCCCTAGCATTTCATTCATGTCTTTTTTTTCCCTAGCATTTCATTCATGTCTTTTTTTTCCCCTAGCATTTCATTCATGTCTTTTTTTTCCCTAGCATTTCATTCATGTCTTTTTTTTCCCTAGCATTTCATTCATGTCTTTTTTTTCCCCTAGCATTTCATTCATGTCCTTTTTTCCCCTAGCATTTCATTCATGTCTTTTTTTTCCCCT
>JAWQEG010006861.1:0-31490 GCA_033782935.1 Petrolisthes cinctipes | reverse complement strand
GACCGTGTCGTCTCATTTTTCAATAACCTGACCATGGCCCCTTGTGTTCGAAAACGTTCTTTGTACACTCGACGCAACAAAATATCCTTTCTTCAATATCCTTATTACAATAGTTATTTGCCACTTGTATGCGTGAAATTGCTTTAACAAACAATTAACATGTCCCTTAATGAACACCCGTGTGATTCCTACATTTCATGGGTTCCAGGTACAGCCGAGGTCAACACTTTGATAAACATTTCCTTTTATCATAGTATGAATGACGCTAAAAAAGTTTCAATAAGTGTATAATGTTGTATGTATATAGAGCAACGTACTGTATATAGACACAACAACCCCTTCACATACACCATAGTTTACGCTTCGATCGTGATAGTACTTTGTCAGTAACAATATATAAGTGGAAAGAAATATCAGTAAAGTGATAATTTTGGCCATGCTTGGAGTGAAAAGAAACTATTGTAAGTGACTGGACAGTGTATATAACCTGACGAGTCACTCCCACGGCATCTCCACCAGTCTCATCACCCAGACTCTACCCTCCCTCCCTTACCAACCCTCCCTTCCTTACCCTTGTTGAGTTATGTTCCCTCTACCACCCACTCCCCTCCTCTCTCTCTCTCTCTCTCTCTCTCTCTCTCTCTCTTGTTGGGGCATGTCTCACACGTGTACTTGTCATCCCATTAAGACAGACATGGGCCTAACATGTGCTTCAAGTGGGTAATGTATTGTCACCCATGTGTGTGTTAAATGTACAATCGGTTACTAAACTAATGTAAAATCCACCCACTTACAAACTCTGAAGAGGCCTTGAAGATTTTTTTTGAGATGTGTATTTCAATGCTTCGTTTTTGCTATCATATAAATACTGAAGTCGTATCTTCATTGTAAAGATAATTGTTTAATTATGGGTATGAACATGACAATTATATTAGCCACACATCCCTTCCCCTCCCCCCAATAATAAATAAATAAATAAATGAAAAGATATTTATAGGGTTATATCTGAGAATGGTGAACTTCAACGTTAAAATTGAGATTCCTGTTGTCTGAGTAATACTGTAGGTAAGCAGGTATGTGGGAATGTATAAAGTATGAACTGTGGTAGGCCTTTCTCTTGGGTACTTTATCAAACTGCTGTATAAATCATTACAAAAATATGTTGTATATGGTGCTCCATAGATGACCAATATGGTATTTATTTTGGATGTCCTGTATGTTTTTCAGATAATGCTTCCTTATACTTGAAAGATCTGCACATAAACAATGTCATACAAGGTTTATTAACTGCGAATAATTACGAGGCCATGCTATTGGATTTTGTATTGTTACTATTATGCAATAAGGGGCAGTGAATAATCCACTTGCAGACATTATGCCTCCCACATGAGTGTGTAATAACAATAAATATAGAATCTTTAAAATGTAAGTTGCTTTCATCTGTATGAATATGAGCAAATGTATGCTCAGTTATACATTGTAACACCTTTGTACCATTTTTCCCTCCAATGAGTGTAGAGACCCAAGGCTTTGCTATCTTATCCAGATAATTTAAACAGCCAGTCCAGATCCCTATGTTATATGGTAAATATGAAAACTTTTCAGTAACCTCATGAAGTGTTAAGCTGATACATAAGTACTGCCGGGCCTCTTTTTAGTTTCATAACACACTAAACAGTTAATAAATTATATAATTATCTACATCCCTTTGACATCAGGGAGAAGGATGCAGATTCCATCATGGTGCCAGCAGGATCAAGACCCATGATCACTTGGCCAGCTTTGGTATGGTGGAGGCCTGGGATTTGGAGGACTTGGTGAAGCTGGGGAAAAAAATTAAGGCCTGCCCTTATTATATCTCACGGTCAATCCTTGCAACTGCTGAGTTTGTTATCTGTCCCTACAACTATCTCATTGACCCCCTCATTAGGGAATCGGTAAGAAAATATACAACATAGCCCTGCTAACAATATCTTTGAACACTAACGATGGAGGATATAATAACTGTGCTTCACTTTAAGGGATAAGAAGTTCATTATGTAATAATTCCTGAACATGTAGATGCAGTACAGTACAGTATGAGGACTGTTCGTGTGTCTTTCAGATGGAGATCCATCTGAATGATCACGTGATGGTGTTGGATGAAGCTCATAACATAGAGGACAGTGCAAGGGAGGCAGCATCCTGCACCATCACAAAAACTGAAGTACTGGAGGCCAGAGATGATTTGGAAAGAATTGCACAAGAGAAATACAAAGTGAACGACGTCAACAGGCTGGTACAGTAACAGTCAAAAGCTTACTACTTTATTCATGATACAATTTCTTAACATATTGAAGAATGCAGTGTAAACTAGAACAAGGCACCCAAACATTTACACAAGTATGTAATTACAGTAACCACCTAAAGAACATAATATTACTATACTGTATAATATCAGGCAAATGGGAACTGGTGCATTTTTGCTAATATCAAATAAATTGCTATCATCATCTCCTACATCTCTTCTCAGTCCAGGATGCTGTCAGCATTGAGTGGATGGGTGGATGAGTATTCAGACCGTCTGACAGACTACACCGAGTTTGACAAATCAGGCAAGATTTTCACTGGCACTGAGATGATTGCTTGTATGAAAGATATGGGTATTTCTGAAGATACCTATCCAGATCTTAAGGTCAGTGAAATGTACTGTATTTTACACTGTTCCCTATTTTAACTTCAGATTGTTTGATCTGTGTTTTGTTTGGTTATATCAATAGTCTATATCATGTTATATCAATATTCTATACACATATCAGCTACAGAAGAGTCATCTGTCATGTTTGTTTATGTTACAGGGCAGCTTTGGAGCACTTATTGAGGATATGAACAACCCTGAGCAAGAAAACCCACGTCCCACTTCTGCCACAGTCATGCTGATGAAAAATGTCTTTTTAATGTGTCACTTCCTTTTTATTAACAACTTCAAATATTGTAACGATTACCGTATTGCTCTGGTAAAGTCACAAACCAGGAGGAACTCTAGCTCAGTAAGTCACCATCTGTTTATTTTGAATCACCTGTTATTAGTTCCAGTACTGTACAGTCGCACAACACAGTCCCTAGCCCACCTGAGTCAAAGCTCGAAATCTGGAGCAGAAGGTTTCTAGACGACAGCCCACCCAAATCCTCCATTGGTTCAAAATGTGTGTGGCCTCGTGATGGTTTAGATGTGCTGTCGTCCAGAAACCTCCTGCTTCGACTCAGGTGGGCTAGGGCCTGTGGTGCACGACTGTACAATATGTTCTTTGAAATATAAACATTTTAAAGGTTAACTATGCAGTAATCAGTTTTCACAAATGGACAATACTGTAGGGAGAGATTCATTTTAGTTTTATAAAACTGTATTGTGGAATTAGTTGGAAAAAATACCACCGTCATCAATATGGATGTGTGTGTGTGTGTACATGAGTGGAGGAAGTGCCTATGAATAAATGTACTCTGTATTTCATGGTACAGTACTTTATGTTTACAAAAATATTACTATACAATATTCTCTTCATTTATTAGGGTGTGGGAGCATGGTTCAGCAGCCGAAGCAAGACCCGAGTGGGCTGGGAATACTCCATTAATTTTTGGTGCCTTAACCCAGGTGTTGCCTTCAGTTGTTTAGCGTCCACTGTTCACTCTATTCTTTTGACCTCAGGAACACTGTCTCCCATGAGTTCTTTCCAGTCAGAGCTTGGTGTGCCTTTCAAAATTCAGCTTGAAGCCAATCATGTCATAAATAAAAACCAGGTAAGTAAAGTACATATTTGTATGCTGGATTCAGACATCTGAATGTTCTCACATAATGAATGCCATAAGTTTTAAATGCAGTCAAATTATTATAAAGCAACAGGAATTTAATATACTGTATAGTACTGAAGTAAAAATTGCAAGAACCATGCCTGTGAAAAGGGTGCTAATTCATCATCACCTTTATCTCACTCGAGTTTCTTTGGACAAACACTAGTCAGTAGTAGCACTTCAAATTTTACGATAAAATGCAATATTAGTGAACTACAATATTAATACAGGTATCTCATTGTGCATTTTGTTTTCAGGTGTGGGTGGGATCAGTGAGTCGTGGACCGAGGGAGCAGTTGCTACAAGCCACGTACCGCCACACAGAGACATGGGAATTCCAGGATGAATTAGGACAGTTGGTGGTAAATGTGTGCAGAGTTGTTCGTGGAGGAGTTCTATGTTTCCTCCCATCCTATGCATTGCTTAACAAGCTCTTAGACAGGTGAGTAATTTATAAAATTAATTAATTGCTTGTTAACAGTGCACCATATGATTTATGAACACTACAGTATATTATTTGGAGATCAAGAAATGTGGGAATGAAATGCAAAGGAAAGATTTAGAATTCTCCTAATGTAAGTAAGTGACTAGAGAGCAAAATGGAAGGAATGTTTGGAGGAATTAATGAATGGTAGGTTGCAAATTTCAACCTGACTGGTTTTGGAAGATTTAAGATTGCAAAACCATAAATGAATATAGATACTGGTGGTACAGTATGTCACCAAAGATGTCAAATGACTACATGGATGGGTACTGAATGAGGTTAAGGTGAGAGTGCTGGAACAAGGTGTGGAAATGCTGCAAGGAAGAGAAAGAGGGTCTACTTTGAATCTGATGTATGTAGATAATGCATTGCTATTGGATCACTTGTGCCTCCACTCATTCTCTCTTACATGTAAAAAGCATACATATATACATACACACTGCATACATACTGCTTATTGCAAGTACAGTATAGTAACTTTCTTTATGTTTGTATGTCAGATGGCAGAGCACTGGAGTTTGGGAAGAACTGAGCAGTATGAAAGTTGCCATGACAGAGCCCAGGCGTGGTGAAGAATTTGAAGAAACCCTTGCACTCTTCTACGACACCATCAGAAACAGCCAGTGAGATTACTTTCCTTATTATTTTATTTCTTTTATCTTAATGTGAATGCTGAAAATATGATATTTTGTTTACTGTACAGTACTTAGTTTTATTGTATGATCTATACTCAAATTTATGTTCATATATGTACTGCAATAAACACTTCAACTGATAATTCTTGTCTTGTGAACAAAAGATAAAGAAAATAGTTGCTACTGTGATATGCCCTGCAGAATGCTGAGTTGTACAGTATTATCAGTAATGTAACATTTCAATCACAGGATAGAGCATGACAGTTGCATCACAGGAGCGTTCCTTATGGCAGTGTGTCGTGGGAAGGTCAGTGAAGGAATGGACTTCACCGATGACAATGCTCGAGCTGTCATTGCTGTAAGTTAACAATATATTTTGACAGACAGAGTACATGAAAGTTTGTTAGTTTTATATCCTTACAGGCTTTGATCCTGAGCACATAATTGACCTTTATCTTCTCAAAAAGTAGATATTATATATATATTATGGCATTGTTTGGTCTACATTGATTTTTTGGTATAGGTGTTAAGGGTAGCTGGGGTATGCAGCCCGTTTGGGAACGTACAATCACTATGGTATTGGAAGACGAAATTTTGTCTGGATTTCTGTTTTTTTCCCAGACTTAAGATATCATTGATAATTTTGACATATAACCAACCTATTATGACACTGTCTCTACCCTACAGGTTGGAATTCCATTTCCAAATTTTAAGGACATCCAAGTAAACCTGAAGCGTCAGTACAATGATACACACTTCCGGTCCCGCGGTCTCCTTCCTGGCAGTGAGTGGTATGAGATTCAAGCATATCGGTAAGTCAGCTACTCTTCTTAACATTTCAATAGATAGGTTGTGAATATAGTCAGAACACCAGAAGAAGGGGAAATGGAAAGATACGTTATCATTCAGGGGCTCAAGTAGATTTTGGTCCAATACATAAAGTTTATCAAGTTAACAACAGTAAGACTACATCTATCTGATAAAGTTGACCTACTATGATCCTTTTGTGGGATTAATTTTGACAGTAACACTTTCCAGCATAGCTCTTAGAAATTGACACTTATGTTGACGTACAGATAGCAGGTGATAAACACATGGTTGTGACAAAGGTTAGGTAACAGAAATGAAAGAGAGGAGGGCTCAGTAATTTTAACGATAAATATTGGGACTATTTCTTCTGTTGAGGATAACTAAAAGCATTTCAAAGATTAATACTAGAGTTATTTGTCAGCAGGGAGGGGTTGTGTAACAGTGGAATATGTAAATACTGTACAGCCATAAAATTAATTGAGAATAAGGCATAGGAACTCCTTTTGTTTTTACACTTATTGATGTAAGAGTCATATACTGTACAGTACAATGCTAAAAACAAATAATACTTTGTTTCCTCAGAGCAATCAATCAAGCACTAGGAAGGTGCATCCGCCATCGCTATGACTGGGGTGCACTCATTCTGGTGGATGAACGATACCAGAGAGGTGGGTTAGGGGGCCAAGCCCAGCAAAACAAGTACACTCTTGGTCTCTCCAAGTGGGTACGCAGCAAGATTGTCCATCACCGTAGCTTTGCTGTGGCTCTTACAAGCCTCAGGGAATTTGCAAATAACATGACACTAAATCCCCCTACAAAGCCAGAAAGGTTTGTGTTAAATATTATTATATTATATCCCACAATGGTGTGTGTTTTTGGTGGTATAATACTAAAAAATTCCTGCAGCATGATAATGTAGTGTAAGTAATTTAGTTATGCTTACAGAAATTATTTTACTTATAGCAAGGAATATTCCATACAGAAGATTTTTTTTTCATTTATGTAATTTTTGCTTTACTAACCTTTATATGCTACCCAGGATATGTTACAACTGCTGGCAAGGTTTAAACTAACACAATGTACAGTTGCCAAAATATGAATTGCGACAACATTTGAAGGAACGTTAAATATACTAATATCCATAGTTATTTGTAGGGATCATAAGTATATAATGCAGAAGCAAATATACATTTGCTTTTGTATTATGGTCCCTTATGGTCCCTACAAATAGTTGTGGATGTTAATATAGTTAACGTTCCATCAAGATTTGTCGCAATTTATATTTTGGCAACTGTACATGTTAAATAAACCACTTTTTTAATACAGTACAAGGTCTTTAATTTAATTTTCGGTTTAACAAAAGTTCTAATATTGTTTTTACAGGCAAGACAAGATGGAGGATAACACTATGAAGGCCAGTGATAACAACATTTCTGCTATGGCCATGAAAGAACAGACTATTGATGATGATGTAATATGTATAGGACCCTCAAGTAGCACCACATCCCAACACTTGGATGACTCATTATTCCCAGATGGTCCATTACAACTACCACAAAGACTCCCATTCACATCAACTCAGATATCAACTTCAGTGAGTCCAATTGATACAAGACGTAGTATAGATGAAAAAAATATCATGGTTATGTCTGCCAAAAAGCTTCAGCTGCTTCAGGATGATAGAAACAATGTTTGCTATCCACCATCAAAAAGAAATCGATCTCTATTTCCAGTAGAAGAGTCTTTTAATGTGTCTAAGGTACAAGACCAAGATGTTAGTAGAACTGATGCTCTTGGATGTGATGAGAGAAATGAAGCATCTCAAAAAGTTTTAACAGAAAATGACATAAAATTGAAAGATAAAGTTGTTCCAAATTGTGCCACTTCATTCACTACTGACTCCCAGACTGATGTCACTACAACCACCAGCCATTTCAGAACTTCTTCTCCCCAACTGTTTGATTCAGATGATGAATATTTTCATGATAATTGCTCAAGTAACAAAACCCAAACAGATGACCCAAATGCATTGGCCTCTGCTTCTTCAATTGAACAACAGAGGAAATTGTCACACAAAAAGAAAGTATCTAAGAAATGCAGCAGTGCCAAGAAAGTCAGTAACAAGGAAAATAATGGTACAGTATGTTTGTAACAGTTTCATGAATTATTCAGGATTTACTGTATTTCTCTTAAGGACCCTGTGAACGTGTATAGGAATTGGAGTCTTCTGATTCCTTCTGATTATGCCACGAAACACATTCCTTCCATATAGGTGGTGTTTCATGGCAATATTCAAAGGACTAATTTACCTCCAATTTTCTGACTACATCACAGGGTCCCTTGTACACATTGTAAAAAGAATAACAGAACAACTTGAACAATGTCTTACTTATGATTTATTCTATTGTACTACTGTGTAGTGTGTGGTGATGTTACTCAGATTATGCCTAATCCACCCCTCAGTTTGTGTGTACAACTTTTCTTTCGCTGTTTAACGTCGTTGTCCATGTTGCATGTACATTAATGTCTATACGAGTGTGAATATGAAAGTCATACGTCAAATCCCCTAAAGTCAGCACCATTTATCCACAAAATTCCATTTTACCCATAAGACTTAATTCCATTTGCAGAAAATAGTACAGTATAGTAATATGTGTGCTTCAGTGAAATGCAGAATGAACTTATACATCCATAACACTACCATTATGTATGAAAATTTGACATTATCTTATATTGAGACATTTCTTCATTAGCTTTGTGCTACCAGTGCATATTTTAAAGTATACAGTATACCGTAGTAGACTATAAGAAGCAAATATTTGCTATAATATGCTCTCCTTTCAGAGTTTGAAAAACAGTCAAGAAAAAGATCATTAGGGAGCCTGTCTTTTACTACAATTGATGATGAAACTGATTTGGAAGATTTTAACTTAAACCAGGTAGGTGGTAATTTTTTTTTTTTTTTTTTTTTTTTTTTTTTTTTTTTTTTTTTTTTTTTTTTTTTTTTTTTATTCAACTCTGGACATACACTTCATGAAACCCCCAACTTCAACACATATACACACACCCACACCCACACACCCATCATGCAACCCATATACTGGTGCTGTCATGGTACCAGTGAGTGTATTTTACAATGTGTATTGGTATTACAGGTCCAGCACACTAACCACTTTGCCAACTCCTTCTAAATACTGTATTATACTGTAATGTAAAGGCAGAAACAGATGCCATGTGTGATATTACCAGTGGCCATACTGTATTTTGTTATGTGATGGAGTGTTTTGTTTGTCTATCCATAGTACTGTATTCTGACACATAATTTTATCAGAGTTTTCAGACTCCCCGGCAGCCAACGCCTTCTCAGCCCAACCAAAGAAAGCGACCATCAAAAGAGAAATGTAAGGGTGTCCAATTCTGTGAGCTGGATGAATGAAGGACAATATTCTAAGTTGCCATCTCCATATGCTTTTAACTATTGTATGCAAAATTGAATTTTTAACATGAACTGCTGTTTCTTAGATACAGGCTCAGGATGTTCATAGAATATATGAGTAAAGTTTGTGCAAATGAGTAAATACTGTATAGTGTAATTCTAAACTGGTGTTGTACAAATTACAGTACAGTACGTGCATATATTTATAAGCACAGTGGATATATATATAATTGAAGCTGATAAAAAGTGTGTGACAACCAATTTTTCTTCCACACCACCTTCCCCTGAGGCTTCACCTGTTGATATACATAATATAAGATAGCAAGTACTGTAAATGAAATAACATCTTTCATTATTGGTCTGAATGATTAAGGGACCTGTAGTATAGTTGGTCAATTCCTAGTTATTGATTGCTCCAAACTATTCCAAGCAACAGGCTACCATTATTTTTGTTAATCTAGCTCTGTTCCTAGGCATACTTTGGAGGAATCAAGGCACTCTAGTGTACTAAAAGTATAATACCCCCTTAAAGTACAAACTTTGAAAGATGTCATTTGAGCCTGAGAGTGTATCAGCTTTCAGGCCAAGGATTCACTGTGTATATTTTATTTAGGCTACCGTACTTCAAATTTTTACTTTACTCATGGAGACCCTTTTTGTTTTTGCTCATCCATTTGATAATTCCTACTGAAATGAATGACATTTTGTGTGTGTCAGGGTTCTGCACTGGCACTAGAGCCTCCCCACCCCTTGAAAAAAGGGAAATGGGTTATTGATGAAGATGATGATAATGTGTATTTTATATAATATAATGCAATATAAAAGTTGTCATAAATTAATTGCCATTTTGATTTTATCACAAATAATGTAAACATTTTTCACAGTGAATAATTTGATGGCATAAGCATGTGGCAACCCCATCACTCAGTTTTTCCTGATACAGTATGTTGCAATCATCCACATACAGTATCCCGTGTGATGCATGGTGGGGAGTGTGGGTTGGGGACCCTGTTTTCCACTGTATCTCCCCAATAATGGTTTAAAAAGCATTGGTGATGTACCCTTTGCCTGTCAGGCTTTGTACAAATACAGACGGGCACGTATGGCTGAGTGGAAAGTAAGAATCGTGAGCGATGATCAGAAGAGGATGGAAGTGACAAATGTTTTTAAGAATGTTTTGGGTTTGGGAATATGAGAAATAAAGATGAAAGGAAATGCAGTGGATGAATGAGATGGTGTGGAGTATCAGAGTCCATTCATTAAGAACTGATTAGCTTTGTAAATTTACAATGCTTTTAAGGATACAGTATATGAAAATATTCAAACAGAGCATGATAATTTGTATGCATGATTAACATATATACCATCAGTACCATTAAAAGTTTAATTTTTCACAAGACTACATTTGTTGTTGTTGAAGTTCCTCAAGCTGTCTGGCCGAACAGCCCCGAGCTCTTGAGGAAGGCTATGGCTTGAACCGGGCTTTCCCACAGTGCCCTCAGTGAGTGTATACAAGACTACAGTTTTCTTATGTAATAGAAAATGTACACCATTGGCCAGTAGAATATCCCCTAACATGAGAACACAAGTAGAGCCTGACTGACCTTTAGGTAGTTTGTGACAGAGGATGCACTGAGAGCCACTGTTTGGTGTCTGTTTGAGGTAGTGGTCCAATTTCACAGAAGGTCACTGAAATTTTATACCAGAATCCAAATGAAGGAAACTGAACTTTGTACTTGTAGTGAATATATGCCCGAATTCTATAATGATGATGATTAGGGTGGTGGTGACTGAATCATGTGATGGTGATGATTATTAAACTGTTAATGGATGGGTGTTGTAAGCCAAGATACAGACGTGTTGGCAACTATTATAATATGACGAATAGAAATGTGAGGTCGGGGAGGAACCAGCAGTTAACTAAACTGTAGCTCCTGTGTAATTGGCCAAAAATCTGATCCAAGTTCTCCCACCTCGCCAGATACAACCAAACCTATAAATAGTGAGTAATTTATAGTTGTTTGTGACCCCTTCTGTATTGTAAACTGTAAATATACCACTACATTCTTATGGTGGTGGTTTTATGTGAGGTTTGACCGGCCGTATGCAAGAACATTCCTGGTGTTGACAATGCCTTTGCTGTTTGTCCATGGAGTGGTCATTCTGGTACCACGCCATTGTCAATGCCACGGAAGTTTTTTAATATGACTCATTGTTGTGTCAAAAGAGTGATCATCTCAGTAGGCTGTAAATGATAAAAGCAACTCACTTTCTTAATTTAGTGATAGTGATTGCTCTAAACTGAATCCAGAATGGAATATTTCAGCATAGAGTCCTTTTATGCTTTGTCATTGCTTCTCCTTCCTTTCTGTAACTAAAAAAAAAAAAAAAATGGCCTGTTTTGTGGCACAGTTTGCAGGAATTCTTAGCCATCGGTATTGCTACCTTAACCCTTTTAGTTTAAAAATAATTAGCAAGTGGAACTGGACAGTGGATTGAATTGCAATGTTGTGAGTAATGAACATTTTTAAAAGTTATTATTTATCTTTAATGGCATATAATGGGTAAGTTATCTAGTAAAATGGCAAGAAGGAAAATGTATGTACAGTAGTGGTCAATAATCATTCATATATGGGTATGCCAAACCACTAATGTTTTCACGTTCACATAATTTTTATTATGATGTTATTGTTTTAAGTAGTACGTAGCTGCTTGTAGTAAATCAAAAGATGGTAATAAACCTATTTATTCAAGAGTTTATCAGCTAAGGAACAGAGAAAAGCTGTCAAGCTTTTACGTGAGTTACCCCTATATGTGATTATTTTTTACCACGACTATATTAGAGAATACGAGAGACTAAGAGGATGAACTATTATATGACGTTCAATCTTACCTCCTCCCTCCCTGCCATTTTCACTCCCCAATAGATTTAGCCTATTAGACCACCACTTCATCTCCACCACCACCCACAACCCACAACACACCTTCACCATTAGATAGGATCACCCGACGTTTAGGTAGACACAACAGAGAATTCCTCCCCTACACAAAACCGACAGCAAGACATGACTTCCCTTAAAGACCCATTGACAACACGAAGACAGATACACAGACAGCAGATGATATACAAAATCACAAACAAGTTAGTTGACATAGACAAAGACATATCTACACCCTACAAGTATACGATCCACTAGAGGCAGCCACAACTTAAAATACCATACATACCAGACAAGCACCGATATATTTAGGCACTCATTCTTTCCCCGCAGCATCCTAGAGTGAAATCATCTCCCATCTCACGTAGTTAATAGCCCCACTCTTGACACGTTTAGAAATAGGATCACCAATCAATCATTTATACCTCCAATCCTAATCCTCAACCCGCAGTCCCTGGCCCAATCCACCCTTATCCTAACCCCCTTCCTAATCCTCCCCTGGATCCTTAAATCCCCCGCATATTATGCTGCCCATGAGCGGCCCTCTGCGGGACCCACAACTTGAACTTGAACCTCCACTGTTTATCCTTTCCTATATTTACTCATATTAATCCACAGACGATAACGTACTATGTGTTTGAGAAATTATATATTGGCGTCCACACCGAATTTATCTATGAGTCTTCAAAAGTAATTAATACTTTAAGAATTAAGATGCCCCTTTGGTCCCATATCAATACCTAAAATTGTTCCATCAAAATGTGTTCTCCATACATAAAAATTATAGTCTCACTTAGCATCTTACAGTACTCTAGCTACAATAATATTGCAGTCACAATATGCATTTAGCTAATATAGACATTTGTCTACTGGTTAAATTCAAACAAGGGATGACGAATTCATTAAACGTTTATGGATTCATATGACGAAGTAAGAAGGAAAGGAGGGACAGTGGAAGAGAGTAGTTTAGGATTGGTCTCTGGTCCGAAGTGGTGCCTAAACGTACCCTGAGTGTTTCCCCACTACTCATATCTGTTCAGACAATACGATGAGGAAAGGTGAGCATTTTTGTAGTCACGATAATACAGACACAATAAATACAAACAATATAATTACAGTACCGTAGTTGGCAGTCGTGGATGTGGCTGGTCACGTGAGGAGAGAGAAGTGAGAAGTGGGTATAGGGGGATGGGAGGGGGGGTAACTGAGGTGTTGACTAGCCTCGGCCTCACACTGAGCCGGCTTCCAGTCTATTCTCAGGGCTTCCGTTGTCAACATCTCGCTGCTCGTGGGTCTCCTCTCGTTGTTGCTTCTATGTTTGGTAAGCAGATTGGATTGTAGTTTAATTTTCCTGGAACTGTTAATCGTACGTGATATGTAGCTAAGCCTATTCACTATTCATAATCATAGTGGTGTTGTATATAAGAAAATTGAGGAGGTCTTTCAAATTCAACACCTTTCTTCAAACAAGGCAATAGCTCGTTCTTGAGTCTGTTGGATGCCACACTGACATCAATTAGGTTGTTGTATTTAATTATTTAATTTTGTAACCCATGGTCTTGGATCCCTTGAGCTAAATCTATAATAACTATTTTTTAACATGTATAGTGTCAAGTGAGGGAGCTTGGAAAAAGTTTCTAAGTACGTCTTCTAATGTATGTTAATGAGAGTAAGGAAACATGTAGTTAATATTATACACAATACCGACATGAAGGTTTCACTTGGCGGTCGCATCTGGTTTCGTCACAATATAAAATTTCATGTATTCACGCTCAGATTTTTCGAAGTCCGAAATGTAAACAACCATGGCGGACCGCACGGTGCGCGCCATACCATCGTCGCTCGTGACGGCTGGTTATCGCTCGTCTTCTGTCACACTGTCCAAGTGTTGAATGCAGCAGCAGAGCCTCATTGCATCCACTAATGCCTGTCTGAATTCCTCATGAGGAAGTAGTCCCAAGGAAATTATCTGTATACACAGAATTACATGTACTTTCAACTCATTCTCTGGTTACATGTTAACGCTACATGCATTTTAAGTATTTTTATTTCTATTAAAGTCCAGTTATATCATATCAATGCTATTTTCAATTCCCCATAAATTTGCGCTTCTCAAGTCACTTTTAGATGTATTACTCCGCCGGCTAAATGCCTGTGCTACTATGCATTTGCCACGTCCCACAGTCTCACTTCTTCACCACTAGCAGTAAGTACTAAGTAGCTACCCGGCTGTAACAGCAACGATACCAACCTTGTAGGCTGGGGAAGATGTGTTGATGTAACTAGACTTGACTGCTTTAATGACCAACACCATGAGTCGATAGGTATAAAGCTCTAATTAGTAAATGTTCTCCTTTTCAGTCGCACTTCACCTTCGTGTCTATCAGCAATGGCCGCCTCTGCAACTACCTCCAGCACGTCTTTATCGCCGACATCGCGCTGTACAGATTGTGACCTCAGTATGTTCATGTTCCATTATACGTACAAAGGTGAGCTGAAACTACTTTTTGATTTATGCGTTAAGCATAAGCTCATACTAGCTGAGAAAGATTGTGAAAATTGTGGGAAACCAGCAACACTAGATTTTACAAAGAAACTGTGGCGTTGTCAAAAGTATGTTGTCAAACAGAAAAAGAAAAGGGCGAAGTGTGGCTGGAGTCAATCTGTATTTAAAAATACATTTTTTGATAATGTCCATATTGATATGGAAACTTTACTCTGGTTTGTTAATGTTTATTTAAGGGAAAGTTTTAACTACAGAATGATACGAAATGAGCTAGGCCTCTCTAATAAGACCATTTGTGACTGGGCAAGCTTTTGTAGAGAAGTACTAATTGAGTGGAGTGTGAAGCGACAGGGGAAGATTGGTGGTAAAGACATGATTGTGGAAATTGATGAGAGTAAGTTTGGCAAACGGAAATACAACGTAGGTAGGATTGTGGAGGGCCAGTGGGTCTTTGGAGGAATTTGTAGGGAAACTAAATCTACTTTCTTAGTTCCTGTGGAAAAGCGTGACAAGGACACCCTACTCCAGATAATCAAGGATAAAATAGAGCCAGGTTCCATTATCATCTCGGACTGTTGGAAGGCTTATAACTGTCTGCAAGATGAGGGATATCAACATCTAACTGTAAACCACAGTGTTAACTTCGTTGACCCAACAACTTTAGCCCACACCAACACCGTGGAGAGACTGTGGCGAGAAGTAAAACTAAAAGTTCCTCTCTTTGGCAGACGTAAGAAGCATTTTCTTGGTTATCTGGCACGCTCTATGTTTCTCATGGCTTTTGAAGAGGACAAGAGGTTTCACCAGTTCCTCCTGGAGGTAGCAGCCTTGTACAACCCCCTGCACCCTCCACATCCACAACCCTAACTGTCATCTCTACATCATCATCATCATGCTACACCCATCATCTTGTCCCTGTCGGTATGTAAATGTTAACATTACTATTTATTAATGTTGCTAATGAATATTTTCACGTATTTCTTCTTTGTTAACGTAAACTATCACCGCTTTTAATACGAATACGAACGCCAAACTGAAATTCCCAAGATCTATGGATTTCTCCCTAGATTTTGGGAAACTTTGCAAGATAGTTTTCGTCCTAGACCAAGGTTGGCTCCGAAGGTTGTGAGGGTTAGGACCGAAGGTTGTGAGGGTTAGGACCGAAGGTTGTGAGGGTTAGGACCGAAGGTTGTCAGGGTTAGGACCGAAGGTTGTCAGGGTTAGGACCGAAGGTTGTCAGGGTTAGGACCGAAGGTTGTCAGGGTTAGGACCGAAGGTTGTCAGGGTTAGGACCGAAGGTTGTCAGGGTTAGGACCGAAGGATGCCAGGGTTAGGACCGAAGGATGCCAGGGTTAGGTCTAGGTTAGGTTAGGTCAGGTCAGGTTGGTTAGAATGGCTGTAAAACTTTCAGGTACAAATTACCAAAAATTTTACTATTTTTGTAGTCCCAAAACTTGCCTCGGATTTTCCATTTCATCATTTATGCTTCCTGAAAAGTGGAAAATCCGAGCCAGGTTTGGTCGAAAGTTGGCTCGGATTTTCAATTTTTCATCATTTATGCTACCTGAAAAGTGGAAAATCCGAGCCAAGTTTGGTCGAAAGTTGGCTCGGATTTTCAATTTTTCATCATTTATGCTACCTGAAAAGTGGAAAATCCGAGCCAAGTTTGGTCGAAAGTTGGCTCGGATTTTCAATTTTTCATCATTTATGCTTCCTGAAAAGTGGAAAATCCGAGCCAAGTTTGGTCGAAAGTTGGCTCGGATTTTCAATTTTTCGACATTTGTGCAGTTCAGCAAACCAATATCAAGGTGAAATAAGCTCATTTACGTGTTTTCCCCCACCCAAAACCCCGAATTCCCAACGCTCTCCCCCAAGATTGTAGGGGTAAGGGGGGGAAATAAAAACTAACAAAATGCATCATTTCCGAAAATCATTGGATACAAAAACAATGAAATAAAGCCATTTCAAGGCATTTCACACAAAAAAACAAAAAAAAAACTTGGAGGCGCACTTGTAAATTTTTACCGGGAGCTTTATCATGTAGGCTACAGTGGTTAATGAATGTATAGGTGCATTTTGGGTTAGAGGTTTTCCAAATACATTCATATAATGGTTTATTTTGTGTGTGTGTGGGTTGGTATATTGGCTGTAGAGGGTTTAGAAAGCTTGAACCACTGGGCTAAAGTTTCAAATCATGGTCCACGGAACCTTAGTGAATCAGTCCTTGTCCAGCAGTAGTATCAGGATTCCATTAGATATATTTGTAACAAACCTTTGAATGAACACGTCGAGCTTTCTTAACTACATGGAGCCGCTCACAGCATATATATATATGGAGCAGTTAGCAAAATTTAGACTACAGATAGAGGTTGAATATATTATAACTAGAGGTTTTATGCAAAGGAACTGACAATGTTTTTCACCTTACAGCTCGTTATGGGCCAACCCTGCACTGTGAGTGGTGGTGGTATAGAGATATGGATTAACTACTTCTCTGAGGATGATATTTTGCTTCAACTCTGGACGTGGTATGTATGTATTATGTATGTATAGTTGGCTACAGGAATTCTTACACAGGCTGTATGGAGAGGTCATTATTCTGGAAGTACTGCAATGAATGGTTTACAAAGCATGTGGACTTACTAGATGGGATGGAGAAAGTAATGAGAGTGTATATGAGAGATGTGGTATGAGTGAGAAGGTAATTGGTATTGAGTGTGGAGTGGTTGAGAGAGTGAAACGTAATACATTGAAATGGTATGGACATGTGGAGAGAATGCAAGGCGAGGAATTTGTAAAGAAGGTGTATGGAAGTGAAGTTGTAGGAGCTGGTGTGAGAGGCAGACCTCCGGTTAGATGGCAGAACAGAGTGGAAGAGTATGTAAAGGAGAGAAACATGAGGGGCAGAGTAGGGCTTGAACAAGTAAGGGAGTGTTGGAACAGGGAGAACTGGAGACACTTCTGCCGTGGCCACCCCCTTGGGGGGAGTTCCCGGAGGGAACGAGGCGTCGGAGCTATAGATAGATAGATAGACTGTGATTACAAGACAACCATTATGTTGTATTGCAGTAACGTAGTCTTGTGGCCAATAGTTAGTTGTTCCATTATAGGTAAAAGTTGGATAATTTTAGGAAGATGAATTAAGATTCAAGAAGGTGGATGAGGTGAGTAGAGTGTTTAAAGAGGAATGTGTGAGGTGTGTTGGTTGAGGAGAAAGGGGAGAGGAGTGAAAGGAACAGCATGATGAAATGTGGTGGTGAAACGAGCAGTTGAAGAGAAAAAGAAAGCATACAGAGAATGGTTGGGTAGTAGAGGAAATAGTTGGATGGACAGAAATGGGTGATGTATGTGGAGAAAGTGGTGAGTGAGAGTAAGAGTAGACGAGGAATTTAAGTGAGAAGTGGAGGGAGTGTAAGAAATTGTTCTGGAAAGAGGTCAAGAAAGTCAGGGAGGGTGACAAAGGAAGTAGTAAGGTTGTGAAAGACAAAAATGGGCAGGTGATTGTAGAGAACCGTGGTAGAGTTGAGAGAACACTTTGATGAATTGTTAAATGAAGTGGAATTCGGGGAAAGAGGCGTCTCGCAATAGGTAGATAGAATTAAGATTGAATACTTTATGATTGCAAAAAACATTAACATCAGGTTGGTTTTGTTATGCTAATTAGGTAACTAGGGTGAGTGAAAACATCTTGCAAGAATAAGATAAGCTGCATTTAGTGATCCAGAATGTGATTTAGTTTTTCAATACAGAACTATCCTCGATTCGGATAATATAGGGTACAGGTCTGGGAATAATGTGGATGAAGCTTAGGATATACGAATGCGAATACAAAACTATGAAGTCAGTTTGTATCGCGTATAATTAACGAGTAGAGCATAAAGTAATGTAGCGATGTTTTGGTTTGACCAGTTTTAAATAGGAATTAGTTAGTGTTTCACATTCTGAGAAGCTAAAAGAAACTATAATTTGTAGTCTAGAGGTAATTAAGACGATACATTAATGGGGAAGTATAGTGTTGGTAGATCTGGAGCAACTGATTCCTCTAAACTACCACTCCAGCCCACCATTATTTTTGTTAATCTGGTCCTGTTTCCTGGCATACTCGCTCGGGAGGAATAGGAACACTATGTACCAAAAGTGTATTCTCCCCTTTAAGTTTGTTTGCTGTGCTTGCTTGGTCAGTCAGGCTCAGGTCTTACTATTGTCTGGTAATTTGCGTCATTAATTAGTGAACATATTAAGGTAACTAGACCATTAGCACTTAAGTATTATCTCATGAACATTTGGAGATTGTATCAAAGGAGTTAATTTTGGAAAAGTCCTTCTGGCAACATTGTACAGAAGTGGCCAAATAATAATAATCCACATAAGGGGTTACTTCTGTAAACATTTGACAGCTTCCCTTAGTTCGTTACAAAGTCATTGTTTCTAATAGATAGGTTAAGTACCATCTTTTAATTACGTCAAGCACCTACTCAATATTAAGAACCTGATTGTTCTCCATACGTGTAATGAAACTTTTGTCCGTGTCTTGCAGTTAAGCACCCCAATGGAAGTCGCATTTTGTCCTTAAATTAAATGAATACCAACAAGTTATTTCCCTGATTAGGGTTGGTCATGAATGTACGTACTGTATATACCAAATAATTCATCGCCACCGGCCTTGGTCAACTCTCCCTTTGCTCAGTATTTTTCTTGTCTTTTCAGATTGCATTGGAGGACCATGAAGCGATCCAGTATCTTTGCTTCAGGTCATGTGGACGTTTTTTAACCAAGAGTGAGGTAGATTGGAGGGCTCCTGATTCCAATGATCTTACAGGATTTTCAAATACTCTCCATATAGAAGGGTTCTCTTTTATAGCCAAACTACCTCACTCATCACCAGGATAAAGTCATTATAGGTAAAGTGTCAATAAAATGCATTAGATAATAAAAGGTGTTTTTATTCCATACAGTAAATAATACAAGTTATCTCAAATGTGCTGTGCGAGGTGCCATGTCAATAAATATTTAGACCACTTTATCGAGATAGGTTTTGCTTCACGCCTACATTGCTTATAAAACAGTTCGGTACTGGTCACCCAGTATTGGCTTTGACTGAACACTCAGAGCAAGTTAACACCGTGAGCCAACTAAGTGGATACAGCTTTATCATGCACTGTGCCCCACCTACTGGCAGATCCGTCCCGACAACATTCCCCGCTTGTGTAGACAGGCCTTTAGATAAACCCGTTTCTCACAGGAACGTTTTAATGTAATCTTGCCTGGGTGGATCTGCCAAATAAGGTTATAATGAGTATCGACACTTTTAAACATGACTATTGTCTCAACCCGTAAAGGGGTAAGACACAACCTATGATAAACAAATCTGTACTGGACATAAGCTGCTGTGCCCATCAGACCACTCATACTCGATATATTTGTGTAGATCTATGATAGACAAGTAATTAAGTCATTGCAAAGTTTTGCATTATGGTAAGGGGGCTACATGTGAACGAGATTATTGAAAATATGAGGAGTGTTGCTGTCAGATAATGTTCGTGAAAGTCAATTACAGAAAATGCAAATTATGATTGAATGGAGAGTAATAGGGGATATATAATTGGCTATGTAGGAGGAGTGTGATCCAGTCCCTCAAAAAGAATAAGGGTTGGAAGGTGGTCGTGAATAGTATAGATTCACGAGAGGTGAGAGAATGTCAAGTAATAAGAACATAATGAAAGTAATTGATTGATATAGAGAGGTGTGGCATGAGGGACAGTTAAAGAACTGAAAGGGAGTGGTTGGGGCCGAAGGGGCGCCAAAACCCTTAACGTATTGTCCACATCATTACGGGGTAATGAATGTAGGAAGTCTGAAAGTTATTAATGGTGTATGTATAACTGACTGATAAACTGTAGGCGAGACATGAAGAAAATGGGAAACTAAAAAGGAATTCTGGCAATGTAGACCTCTGTCGGAATGTTTACTTTTTTAAGGGAAGTTCAGTTTTGGTTAATTTAGAGCAACTGATTCCAAGCAACAGGCCACCATTATTTTTGCCAACGCGATCCTGTTGCCTGGCAGAATTTTGGAGAAATCAAGGCGATCTAATGTATTGTTACGAGCAGCAATCGGTATTCCCTTTCTTGGCTGAAGCCATGGTCAAAGAAGAGCAGGGAATCGAACAACCCCTCTCGCCCTATACAACGTTGACTCGCTGATTCATATCAGAAGTTGATTCAAATCTTTGAGGCATAGTCCCATATATATATAGAGAGAGAGAGGTATTAGTAGTCGTAGGTGATTTCGTGACCGTAGATTAATATAGTTTGTTTGATACACAACCCGGCCCATACGTTGATTGTTTTGTGTTAGGATGGACTACAAATGGAAGTGACTTATCGGGAGTAAGGAGATTGTTCGAAAGAGGGCAGGTGAGACTTGGAGTAGAAATAAAGTGATTACAGGGAGTGGGGGGGGGGTTGTTAGGAACACGGTAGGTGATAACTCTGGATGGAATCTAATAACACACTGGACATTACTAATCATTGATAAGGGGATTGGTGGATGAATGACTGATACTAAGATTGGATATTGCTGTGTGTGTTTCGCCTCTTCACTCTTTCTCTTATGATTTCGAGGTATCCTGTTTTCTACCTGTTGAATTTCAATATATGGCTCTCCAAATACGTTGCTTCATTCTTATTGCTATGCTGACGATCCTCCATGTGTGAATAATAAGTAAAATGCATATATACTAATTTATCATAATTCATTTTTTATATATAAAGTGGAAGATTTGCCAGCTTCTTATAATTTTGACACACAGTTGTAGCAGATTAATAACAGGCTAAATATGACTACATAATATGCACATATGGATATCAACTGATACAACTAACATTCTCTTGTCATCAAAAGTCATCATTCTGTCTACGATATCAAACTTCCATAAATATAATAAACCAATTGTCGGATTGGAAGGTGCTCACCGCTAAAGACCAGAAGATTAGGTGTGGTATATCGTCCATCTTTTCATGTGCCCGATAAATTAACTAGATACAAAAGGAAAATATCGCTGATGCTGATACTACTGGCACATCTGCAGTATGCTATAGCAAAGCAATATACAGTTCCCAAACGTGTTGGTTGATTCTATCGTGTTGAAGGTTTTGTTCGTTGGCACTACCGTAGAATGTTAGGATGGTGGTGGTGATGGACGGTAATATATATTATTGGAATAACACATTCACGTGACATGTGCAAATTATTTAGGGACATCAAAATCTACAAATTGTTATATTTATGGTCGTTTCTATTTTTTATCTGCCTTTATATGAATTTGTTTTCTCCATAATGACATCAACACATTATTGGAGATTGCCTCCTGGTGTGTTATGGACGGTATTGGTATTTCAAGTGAATGTTTAATCATAGATATGAATATCAATACATCAGTGTTATCATGCTCACCCACCAACTTTCTTAAAGGGGCTGGGTGGAGGGGTTGTTCGATTCTCTGCTCTTTTCTGACCAAGGCTTCAGCCAAGAGGGGGATACCATACTATCTCCATGGGGGATACCGATTGCTGCTCTCGACTGTACCAAAAGTGTATTACCCCCTAAGATCATTTTGGGATTGACTGTACTCATTTGTACATCAGATTCATGTAAATTATTAACGCGACAGTCATGATATATACTCATTAAATATTTATAAATAAGCATACATAAACATTTTTGGCAACATCAAAATGCAGACCACACATACTTACCAATAATTGCAGCAGTTCTCAGGACAACCACAGCCTCACACGGTGGTTGTCAGCAGACAGACTGAAGACAAGACGGGAAGCGATAGCAACACCAATCAACACTTCACTCCTCACGTGACCTGCAACCTGCCAAATAATGTTATATTGTGAGTACAGAGACACCAGCAATAATATTCACAAATTTAAACTGCCAATAAATATGTTGTGAATACCCAAACTACATCTATCGCCAGACGCCTCAACCCCGAAGGGGGGGCCACAAATGAATCGCCTCCACGCACATGTCCCCCATTAACTGCCATCCCTCCACCTGACTCTCGTACACTTAACCAACCTCTCGCTCCTCATCACTGAACCACCTCAAGGTGTTCCGTTTCACACTCTCCAGCACATCAACACCACATCGCTCACGCACTTCTCAGGCAACTCATTTTGCTCCCGTAAGTCAATGTTGGGATTACCATACTATCATGTAACGTCGTCTTCACTTCCATACTCATCGCCCTATTTCTTGTCACTGATTTCAGCGTTCCTACAACCCTCTTTCCCTGTTGTACCCTATCCTTCACCTCATCCTCTAAACTCTCATCTTTCCTCATCACACTGCCCAAATACTTAAATGAGCCGACATTTTCCATCATCTCAACCTGTGGCTGCACCCCTTTCAAAGACCATAACTTTACTCTTTACCATATTTACCTTCAGGATCCGTTTCTCGCACTCGTCTCCAAACATATTCACCAAACCCTGCAACTTCCACTCGCCGTCACTCAACAGACACTTCCTTCTCCCATGCCAGTCCACACATTTTCGACATCCACTCAACCACTATCTCACCGCCACACTTCAGCATCTCACCACACACCACCTATTCCTGATGCTTTACCCATTTTCACCTTCAAAGCCTCACTCACCCCTGCCCTCCTGATTTCCATACCCATCCAATTATGTTTGCTGGCGTTCCACTTCATTCAACAATTTATCTAAGTGGTCTCTTCACCTCTCAACCCTACCACGGTTCTCTACAATCACCTGCCCATTTTTGTCTTTCACAACATTACTACTTCCTATGTCACCCTCCTTGACCTCTTTCCAGAACAATTTCTTACGCCCAGACATCGGCATTTTTTTCACAATTCAAAACATTTCCTCACCTGCCAATTAATGTTATGTTTTGAGTAGACACGAATAATTATATTAACATTAATTTAAATAATTCCCTAAGCTTACTGAGTGGAGTTAAGACAGCTTCAACAACACACAACTTTAACTTAGCAAGCTGTTTTGTTTGTCCATAACAGTTCAAAGTAATCCAACTTAACCAGACACTTGTTATATGGTACACTGGAAGCATATTTATACATATTTAAACACTTGTCTTGAAGAGGAAACGTAAAAAGAACTTTCACGGATTCTTATAATGTGGATTAAGGGAGCGTGGGGGGACGTTATACAAAGTTGGTACATTGGAGTGCCTTGATTCCTCCAAAACTATGCCATGAAACAGATCCCCTAACAGTACCACTCAGGGCATCTGTTTTCTGGCATAGTTAGGAGGAATCAGTAGCCTTCCAATTTATCAACAAGAGTATTAAATGCTTACCAGTTAACGAAGAGAGGCAGAGTAACAGTAACGAGATCCAACACCGACCTCAAAGAGTACACGTAACAGACTAAAAGCCGGCAGTGAAAGCAACCCCCAGTCAACACCTTGGTAACCCCCCTACCTCCCCCCATCTCATCACGTGACCACACACACACACACACACAGCTGCCAACTAGTCATAATTATAACAAAATGAAGCAGTATTATCTTATATTAATTTCGATTTCTTGGATATCCTACTCTAAAACTATATATATACAGTATATATATTTAATTCAGTCAGTAATTATACCCAAAACATATTTCTAGCAATAATAGAGAATAATACGAATTGGCAACTGAATTTGGAAATCGACCAATGGGATGTTAGGAACGCGGGCACAGCGAAACCATTATACCGATTTCCTTTCATTAATTATTACTGGCACAAAATTGCAATATAATGTTTTCCTTTATTATTATTATTATTTAACTAAAACAGGACACACAAACACACACACACACACACATCGAATGACTAAAACAGAATACACTCACACTGAAACACACACAAGGTCCTAATTAGTATAAGTGGTATGTATGTATGTATGTGTTTTAGCTAGTAGTAATAATATTGAGCCGTATGCATGAACATCTATAATGGTATGATACGATGGTTTTATTGTCTGTTTGTCTATGAGGGCCATCGTATACACCACCACCACCACCAATGTGTTCTTGAATATAATCCATTTTTAATTGTTGGTTGGTGAATTGGATGGTCTGTGATTCCTCCAAACTATGCCACGAAACAGGCAACCCTGATATTACTTTAAGCCTTTGTTTCTTGGTATAGTTAGGAGGAATCGGTAGCCTTCCAATGTACCAACACGAGAATTATTTCCTCTTATAGACCCCTGTGATGTAGTCAGAAAATTGGAGGTAAATGAGTCCTTCAAATATTGCCACGAAACACACACACACAAACACACCTATTTGGAAGGAACTAGCTTGTTTCATGGTATAGTCAGGAGGAATCGGAAGCCCCCAATTCTCATACACGATTACAGGATCCTTAATTAAGTACGTAGTTCGGTAGTTTCAATTAATTTATTATATTTTATTATAAAGGAACTGGGGTGCTTTTTCTTTATGTCATCTGATGGGTTTATAAGGATATTATTTTATACATAAGCAACTGCTTAGGTATTAAAGGATATAGATAGAGTTACAGGCGTCGATTGTAGCTTGTAGGTAGCGGCGTGGAGAGGTTGTAGAACGTATCAGTAGTGTGGGGTTGTAGGTAGTGGCGTGGAGAAGTTGTAGAACGTGCGAGTAGTGTGGGGTTGTAGGTAGTGGCGTGGAGAAGTTGTAGAACGTGCGAGTAGTGTGGGGTTGTAGGTAGTGGCGTGGAGAAGTTGTAGAACGTGCGAGTAGTGTGGGGTTGTAAGTAGTGGCGTGGAGAAGTTGTAGAACGTACCAGTAGTGTGGGGTTGTAAGTAGTGGCGTGGAGAAGTTGTAGAACGTACCAGTAGTGTGGGGTTGTAGGCGTCGATCGTCGGTTGTAGGTAGTGGCGTGGAGAAGTTGTAGCACGTGTTGTAGCGTGGAGTAGATGTAGCACGTGGACGTAGAGTGGAGTAGTTGTAGTTGTAGCTTGTGTAAACGAGCTGAATCCCGGGACAAAGAAGCGCAAGGTGTTTGGTGTCTGCTACAAAACTAACACAAGAACTCTCGAAGCTAGATCCCGTGATTTACATTAGTTGCCGCTTTTAGATTATCTTTTTCTCTCATGCACCATTTTCTATCTTACATTTTTTATTAGAGACATCATTTTTACACAGTTTTATTTATATTTGCTACAGTACACATCAATGTTGTATCCTACTTCACTCTATATAATTTTTCCTCCCCTAAATATTTCTAAAGCTATTCCCTTCATTATTAGGCCTACATTTATAAATCTAGGGGAATTTTTAATAGGCCTACTTATATATTTTTAAGGGGGCCTGTCCGGTGGCCTGAAGTGGCTGGCCTCACCTGCCCTCAAACTGATTCAGTCCATGGTTCAGTCGGCCTCAAGTCTCTAGCTCAGTGTCAGTCAATTAAACTGTGTGTAGTAATGGTGACTATGGATGCTCCTATAACACCTTAACCACTTTAGGGGGGGTAGTACAATGTTGGTAAATCTGGATCAACTAATTCCTTCAAACTATTCCAAGCAACAGGCCACCATTAATTTTATTCATCTGGTTCTGTCTCCTGGCAAACTTTGGAGGAATCAAGGCGCTCTAATGTACCAAAAGTGTATTCCCCCCTTAAGGAAATACTTAATAGGATATTCATATGCCAGTGACATGAATAAAGGCAAAACTAATAAGTTTATGCAGGCCACCGGACAGGCTGGCCTCTACGTGTATGGGCCCCTTATCCTCTCCCACATCCTTTCAACCCGAACTCATCTTCTCCTTTCCCCCTCTCGGCTTTAGTTTTTTTTCCTTCCACTCTCTCCCACCTTTATTACCGAAACTTTCAGCACTGGTATGTTAACCCTAACAAACTGATAGTAATGGATGTTCATTCTGATATACAGGTGGAGTACCAAAACTCACAAATGCGTTCAATTAAAAGGGAATGTTTCAGCTAAATTACATCTCAAACCCAAGATATTAACTAATACACTGGTGCCATAATTATCTACAATACACTGGTGCTGTATTTACTCAGTCACCTCCCACACTACGTAGACCCCCACACTGACGCCAGACATTATTACACCGCCCACACTTTCGGACTCTCCCACCACTCACCTATGAATGGTTCGGAAAAATTGAGTCGAACTGCACGGGAAAGAGAATTGACGACGCTGACTTGTACTAGTTATAAGTGGCGGCGATTGTTGGTACAGTACATCCAGTTGAGCTTTGTTTCTCTCTAATCTGTACAATATTACTATGCATGTATACAAGGAAGGAGAGAGAGAGAGAGAAGAGGAAAGGAACGACATCATCTGTTAAAGCTATCATCATAAATATACTGCCCTCCCTGACCCACTCACATCCTTCATATCGCTCTCTCTCTCTCTCTCTCTCTTAGTGTGTGTATGTGTGTGTGAAGTCAGTCTTCCTGCCTTCTTTTTTTTTAATTATTCAACATCAGACATAGAATTCTAGAAGCCAGTTACCGAGGTCCAGATCAACACCAAATGATACAGACATATAATTTTTCTCTTTACCTCAGTCTGGCTACTTTTAGATGGCTTGTCTTTTTCTCTGTGTCTGTGTGTGTGTGTGTGTGTGTGTGTGTGCCTCTGTTTGTCTCTTACCTCTCATCTCTTAGCTTGTCTGTCTCGCAGCCTATCTGTTTATTTTTTATCTTTCTGTTGTCTGCCTATCTGTGCCTATCTGTCTGTCTTCTCTATTTGCAGTGGGCCTAAAAGATCCTGCATGACGGACGAGGAAGAAGGCGATAGAGAAGTAGGACAACAAGCACGAAATAAGAAGATATAAGCTAGGTCCTTTACTGTAGAGGTGCCATGTGTGAAGTGTTGAAGTTCAGGAGGTGCATGAGTGACGAGGGAGCAGTGCGTGTGTGTGCTTCAAGTGGACTATGATGGACTGTATGCATGTTGTTGTTCTACTTCATCTGCGTTCGAGTAATAAGGAGTTCGTGGGTAATGGTCCCTCATATGTAGCCTATATACTGTACAGCCACAATCAAATAACCACCGACACTTTCCTTCCATCGTAATAAATATCTTGGTAATAAAAAACAACACTTATATGATTTAGCAGCACCTCAAAATAATCATTGAGGGGGTTGAGTTGACGTAAGGTGTTGTATGATTATATTTTGATATGATACCGATTTATTTGCACTATTGACGGAAAGTGTCGGTGGTTATTTGATTGTGGCTGTACAAGGATGTGTGAAAAGTCCTTCATACGTGTAAGGGGAGGTTTTATATAGCTAGTCTGTGTATAATGTCCTGTATCTGTATAAGGAGTTCATGTGTTCAAGTCCATCTGTGAATAAGTCCTTTATTTGTTTATGTATGTATGTAAGGGGTCCATGCAGATGTAAAAATCCTCCATCTGTGATTAATAAAAAGTTAGACGAACGAAAGATGTATCCTCCCTGCAAGCCTCGTGTATATATGTGATGTCTCATTCGTCCTTCTGGAAACACACTCGTCCTTCGTTCACCACCCAACCCAACCCATGACACACTTTGCCTCACTGACCCCCCCCTCCCCCCACTCCAACCCCAGCCCCAGCCCCACCCACTACCACCACCACCAACACAGGCCTTATGATGATGATGGGTTGACCAGACGCTGCATGTGAGTCTTTTGATGCGTCGCCTGATATACCCTATGGAATTTATGTGTGCAGTGTGTGTATATATGTGTGTGTGTGAGAGAGAGAGAGAGAGAGAGAGAGAGAGAGAGAGAGAGAGAGAGAGAGCTTGAAAGCAGTGTGTTGTGTATGTTTATGTGTGTGTATGCTAGCTACCCTACGGAATTTATGTGAGAGAGAGAGAGAGAGAGAGAGAGAGAGAGAGAGAGAGAGAGAGAGAGAGAGAGAGAGAGAGATAGCAAGCAGTGTGTTGTGTATGCTTATGTGTGTGTATGTATAGCTAGCCTACGGAATTTATGAGAGAGAGAGAGAGAGAGAGAGAGAGAGAGAGAGAGAGAGAGAGAGAGAGAGAGAGCTAGCTTGCAAGCAGTGTGTTGTGTATGCTAGTAAATATTGAAAGGAGGAATGATGAATGGTATAATCTGTCTATTTATAATGCATTTTTGTACCTCAATCACTCAGTCAATTCATCATGTCAGTAACAATTTTCCAACTATCGCTATATTTGCTCTTGAAAAATTGACCACCACATAATCTGATTAGACAACCCATGCAATAACCCTACACACACACACACACACACACACACACACACACTGATATACAACACCCTTCATATTATTATTTTTATTCTTACTCAATTAATGGTACGTAGTATGAGAATCTGTTGAATACATTAAGTGTGTTGTTGATGCCTGGCCTGTTGTGTTTCCTGGCGCCTTGCAATATGACACACGAGTTGCAAGGGCAGGGCAGGACAGGGCAGGGCAGGGGGACAGGGCAGGGCAGGACAGGGGGACAATTTGTTTTTATTCCTTATTATTGTTTATTTGTATTTACAGTATCTCTTTTTTGTATGTAGTGTGTGAAGTAGCTCTGTATGTATGTATGTATGTATTAAGTAGCTCTGTATGTATGTATGTATGTATTAAGTAGCTCTGTATGTATGTATGTATGTATGTATGTATTGATCTGATTCAAGGTCCGACTAACACCATGAAATTTTCTGTAACCCTTCTAACAAACAAACAAACCGAACAAAAAACATATAACCAGTCAACGTAAGTAATGACAAAATCCACTTTATTTTTTTGCCTGCCTGACAATACATTTATCTAAACAATAAATGCCGGTCACTTTTTACACCCGGCTTTTGAAAATTACATTGCGAGTAACAAATAAAATAAATAATGCACTCGATCACCGTCAGTCCATCATCCCCTCCATCAGTGTAATGAAATAGTAGTGATGGGTGTATGTAAAAAGGGAAGGTAGGTCAGATGCTAACAGTTTTAATTGCATTCCTGGATTAAGGAGGTCATTAATGATACACTTTTTGGTACATTGAGGTGCCTTGATTAATTCCTCCAAAGTACAAGAAAGGAAACAGAACCAGATTAAATGGATGATAACACTTTTGGTACAATAGGGTGTCTTAATTAATTCTTCCAAAGTATTATGAAATAGGATCAAATTAAGGAGGTCATTAATGATACACTTTTGGTACTTTGGGGTGTCTTAATTAATTCCTCCAAAGTATATGAAAGAAAACAGGACCAGATTAAATGGGGTAATAATACACTTTTTGGTATATTAGGATGCCTTGATTCTTCTAAAGTATGAAAGGAAAGAGGACCAGATTAACCAAAATGATAGCAGTCTGTTGGTTGAATTAGTCTGTAGTAATCAGTTGCTCCAATTTTACCAACACTGTAATTCCCCATAATGTTACAAATTCCAACACTGACCTACATGCAAAGAGAGAGAGAGAGAGAGAGAGAGAGAGAGAGAGAGAGAGAGAGAGAGAGAGAGAGAGAGAGAGAGAGTTATTTTGTTGGTGATGGTTGTGGTGGCTGAGGTAGTAGTAGTAGTAAGTAACAGTGCATGGTGCTGATAGTAGTAGTAGTAGTAGTAGTGGTGGTAGTAATGGTGTGCTGTGTATGGTGTTAGTGGTGATAATGGCTGCTGAGGAAGAGGCTGGGGTGGTGGTGGTAGTAGTGGTGGTAGTGGTGGTGGTTCAGGTAGCTGCGTGTGGGCTGGCTGGCTGGCTGGGTGTGTGTGTGTCTGGCAGTAGTTAGTTGGCAGTGAGGACGGTGACAGGCAGGGAGAGGTGGCACCGCGCGGCCCTACCTCCCTATATACTCGTTTCCTCGCTTCGCTCTATACCTACCGTTCATCAAGGTTTCCATCACGAATATTTCTGTCTAAACCCTATTTTTTTTTTTTTCGTTCCTTTTGAAGTGACACAAGGCGCATTCGAACACAAACTAATGAAATGCAACTGCAGGGATACACGGTGTTGTATTATTTACTTGTATACATACACGTCTGCCACACAGAACCTAGGGTACAGTTGCTTTCAAAAGTTGTCTCTGTACACGTAAGGGTGATTCAAGCAGATGTTTTAGCCCTTGTTAGATGGGAGTACCAGTGATCGAGTGGTTATGGTGCTAGTCTGGTAAGAGAGAGGTTTTATACGGGTTCGATTCCCAGCAATTTTCCTAAGCTCCTATGTTCCTGTTCCTCAGCTGCATCAAGTATGTACCCAGTAACTACAGACAGACTCCCAACCCACGCCAACTACAGACACACCTACTGTATCACATGCATTCCACCACTTCCTTAATTTAGCATTGCCATCCACCCAATCCTAAGCAAGTGTAGGATAACATTTCTTAGCTATGTGATAACGTAGTGGAGGGTCCCGTCTTACAGTGAATTATAATAGACTGCACATTCTTTTCTTCTCCATGGTGTCCTCTGATGACAGCTTTGATTTGTTGAGTGAGAGAATAATATTAAACAGTAGCCCATTCGAAACTGCTGATAAAATTAGTCAAGCGAGTTCAATCCAACTCAAGTGTATTATTGTGAAATTGTCAAGTGTTAACCTAATTCCCCCAAGTTTAGTGAACTCTACCCGCAACTGTACGGTTATCACCAAGGTCCTGCTGCCACTCCCTGTCAGATATCAATTATACAGTAGGCCCGTAGGGAATGAGTAAAAATCCCATCTGAAGTGAATTATTCTTAGGATACATCAGAGTCAAAGTAATCCTTCCTTATTAACTAAACTATGTCTGAATATCGGAGGTAACCATCTCTCTCTATCTATCTCTCTCTCTCTCTCTCTCTCCTCTCTCTCTCTCTCTCT